>JANHQD010002358.1:9000-143340 GCA_024721195.1 Marasmius sp. AFHP31
GCTGGAACCCTTTTTCTCGATCGGTTCAGGGATTGCCCTGCGCTCACCTCAGTCTGTACGGACATAACAAATATTGAGGATCGCCTTCAGCTCCCGTGGGCCAACATCCGTCATCTCAAGCTACGAGAGTATACGGATGCCTCAGACCTGGCCTTTATAGAGTCCTGTACAAGTCTGCAGCACCTCACGCTGGTCAATGTCAACAACAGCATGGGGTCCTCAGACGAGTTGACGATTCAGTCGAACACGATCAGGAGCCTCATCATAAAGGGACTGGAGTCCGATCCTTCTCTCATTTACCGCTTCAACTTTCCTCAACTCTCGTCTCTTGACATCCAGCGTGTATTTATCGAAGACTCACACATGGAACCTTTCAAACAACGAACTTTCTTACCCATTACGTCTCTTCGACTGGACTCCATCATGTGCTTCACAGATTCTTTCCTCATAGCATTCCTCCGTTGCACGCCCGAGTTAAGGACACTTGATATCAGCGAGTGTTGGGAAAACCCCGCTCCAATCATCACAGACAGCTTCTCGGTCCACCTCACGGTCAATCCGGACGGATTTTGGAATCCCCCGTTCTTGCCTCGTCTCGCAGAATTGAAGCTCAAATGCCACACCAAGCAGCTCGACGAGCAGACTTTCGCGGACGCTTTGACATCTAGATGGCTTCCCAATCCAGCTGTCGCTAGTGATGTGCGGGCTCGGGCTGGGCTCAAAGCCTCGGGCTTGGGCTCGGCTTGGAGGGCTTAGGCTCACCAAAATCAAAGCCCGAGCCTTGAGCCTAAGCCTGACATCAAAGCCCTAGGGCTCGGGCCTGGGCCGGGGCTTGAGTACCGACGTACATAAGGCTGCACAAGAAAAAAATAGGGATGTGAGATTGTGTGCCGGAAAGCCCGAAAAGATTCCTACTACCCGGTGGTCCATGGATTGGACCACCACCAAGTTCCAAGTTGCATGGGTCCCCCAATTGATGATGAAAAGACACTAGTCAGTGAATACTTGGTGAGTATAAACCTCGGTAAAGAACCAAAGGGCCACTGACTATCAGTCTTGGAGGGTCAATAACACTAGCACAAGGAGAATATCCGACACACAACTGCATTTCACTTGCAGATGAGGGGGAGGGCCTGAGCCCAGGGCTTGGGCTTACAAAATTTTGAGCCTGAGCCCTAAGCCTCCTAAAGCCCTCTGCCAGGGCCGGGCTGGGCTTTTCAAGCCCCGGGCTAGGCTTGGGCTTGCCAGGGCTCAAGCCCGAGCCCGCACATCACTAGCTGTCGCCTCTTCCGTTGGCGTTGATTGCCTCCAGTCGGTAGACATCACTATTGTTCGTCGAGATGATGATAGACCCGCCGCAGACGTATTACCCTCTCTACGATACTTGAGGGACGTTGGCATGCAGCTGAGGGTAGCGATAGAGGACTGACGTCACGGAGAGTTGAAGGGGAGTTGCACATATTTTCAAAAGTCATATGTCCTTTCCCCCCTCCCCCCTGGTACCAGATTTCACCTGATATCGCTTCTGCTTCCTTGGATCACGGTCTACCTCCATTATTCATGCGGACCGCTTCGAGTCCGAGGATGTTTACGATGGGCCCCTCACCTTCATACTTAGGAACGTGGTCATGGAGGTCATGGAGTTCGTCAGAATAAATCGCTCACTTTTGTTATCTTCTTCAACTTAGATCTTGTAACTTTCGGGTCACTATTCCATGTTTTCGTCGCTTTGTATTGATATTTATTCTCCTTAGTGCGCCGATGCATCGTAAGGTCCGAAATGGTTCTGAAATGGTCCGATGGTAGGTAGGTTTGTAGACATCGCTCTCCAACCAAGTATCATATTCGTGAGTTATGTATCTATAATCACCAAACTTCGGTTCAGAAGGCAAAAATTAATGTGTACATGATACTTGCAGCCGTGAATGGGATGCTTGGTTCAATGCAAGGCGTCCGTCTTCAATGCAGACTCGTACAATAGCTTGAGCGGAGCTCTGGTGCTTTGATTAGGGTCTGTACACCGCTGTATAAAGCCTATAGTGCACGGATAGCCAACGACAAAGCCAATGCCAGGTCCTTTCGCAGCTGAGTTGTGGGGGCCAGTTTGAACGGAGTCAGGCGCTGGTTAGGCGTGAAATCTTCGAATTTCTCACAGTCTCGCTTCCGCTACCCAGGCCCTGCTCCGAGCTTGGTAGCCTTTCAAAACTTGCCGGCCTCACAGGTTGCAGCTCTCTGGCCTGAAAGCCTCTCTCAACGTTCGACCGCATCACCATCCATCCATTCTTCCAAAGGTCATCATAGTGGGTGCTGAATGCGTTTAGAACGGCATTGGCAGACCACTCACCGTATTGTACAGACTGGCCCAGCGACCCGCGAACTCCCTAGCAAACGATGGGAAAGACCATAGAACCCTTTCTTAGAAAGTCCAGTCACCGTCCTCCTGAGCAGCCCCATTGGCTTTTCGACATCCCATCTCAGACTACAAGTTACAACAGGAAGTCCTGGATTACCTACGTGATGCCGAATGACATTACCAGGAAAGTGAAGCCGAAATCAAGAAGTACAAAGCCCGGTTGCTCATGCGAGAGTCGACAAAGGAGGGAAAGAAGAAGACTGGAGAAATACCGCTCCTTGTTGTCGCCACTTCATCGATCATCGGTTGCCGTTGTTGAGCCAGCATAGTTAAATGCACAGTGGGTAAGATGAAATGAACCTCACATGGGTGTTACTTGAGTTAGAGGACTTGAGATGCTTGAGTTGTAGTGCAATAGACTGTTAAAGTCGTATATTGAACTGAGGACTCTAAGCCTCTATCTACCTAGCTTTTATACTAAAGTCCTTGCCTATCTACTAGTCATACAGACGTAGGTAAGTGTGAATACGCTTACTGATACTACTACTAGAAGTAGGCATAAGTTCCTATGCTGAGTGAGCAACGTATAAGCAGATACATGCTAGCTAGATTATAACTGGTCTGCTAAGTATAACAGTCCGTTGTGCCTCGCATATTGGAGGCTCTACTAATGCTATTCGCTATAAGCGTGTGCATGAGAGTAAGGTACATATCTACAGAATCATTCATGATGAAAGTAGATACGTAGTATGAGACTTGCATGAGAGCGCAAGTGTAACTAGGAACAAGTCCTATTATTAGTTGTACGCGTACACAACACGTCAACAATGTATCACATGATATCCAACATGTTCAACAGCCGTCAGAGGTTCTCTTGGAGATTTTCGAGCCTTATTGCAGGGTTAATAACCTGGATGGCAAGACTATGCTGCCAGCTCTAAAGCTTTCGATGGTTTGTGGTCGTTGGCGGTAAACTGTCATCTTAGCGTCACCATTTCTTTGGACCTGCATATCGATCAACCTGCACTACCGCAGTGCGCGCCAGCGTGCATAGCACAACATCACTACCTCGACACGACTATACCTGGAACGCTCAAATCCAGCACCTTTCAAAGTCGTGATCATTGTATTGGAATCCTATGCCCTCAGGCGGGTGACCGGTGACATTGCATTGCCGATTCTCAGGCAGCTCGCGATATACCACTCAGGGAGGCCGTTGAACCAGCCTGACACAACCGCACTCCTTGACCTATTTGGGAACTGCCCTGCGCTCACCTCAGTCTGTACGAGCGTTCAAGACCATCTTCAGTTTCCATGGACAAATATCCCGACTCTCGATTGGCAAAGCTATGCAAAAACCTCTACATTCCTGACCGCAAAGTATGCTACAAGCCTGGAGTAGGAGTCACTCTAAGCAATATCGAGGATGTCAATGGGCTTGTAGGAGACGAGATGGTTGTATCGGATCAAGTCAAGACTCTTTCAATGAAGCGTCTTAAATTCAATGTCCTCCTCATCGAGTACCTCACCTTTCCTCGCCTCCTCTCCATCAACATCGAAAGTTCAGCCGTCAACGCTACTCATCTGGACTCATTCATCCGACGATCTTACTGTTCCGTCACTTCCCTCCGACTCGACTTGATCCCAAACCTCTCAGACTTCGATTTCATACGCCTCCTATGTCTCATGTCTGAGTTGAGGAAGCTTGACGTTAGGGGGGACGTGGTAAATAACTTGGCCGTTACGTGTCGCTTCTTCGACCCCCTCACGGTCAATCCCGATGACCTCAATGGCCCATTTCTGCTCCATCTCGTGGACCTACAGCCCAACACGGGATGATGTGTGCAATCCGGAAGTGATGTCCTTACTATGCTAATGCTTGAGGAGTGTTGGTCGGATGTAGCTGATGATAACGCAAGTATGATCTCCGTTGACCGAAGCGAGCCTAGCTTCTACATTTGACTTTCAAACAATCTACGGAGCCATACCTACCTACACTACATAACCATCTTTCACACTCATTACAGTATCACCCGATCCATCGTGAACAAATGTGTCTAGATGCGCACCACCGAAGATACCGATACCGATAACATATTTCACTCTTTGTCGTCCTCCGAATAGATCATACAACGTGTTTCACATTCTGATTGGGGGATGAAGGAACATGGGCCCCCAGTGCTGCAGGCCCGCGGGATTGAACCGTTGTCGGATCGTTTCGAGAATTCTTGCCTCGAGGTGATTTTTTCTTCTAATTTTCTCACGAGACAAAAAGGAGTGGAACTGGATCGCAAGGGTGCTTCCGCTCTTTCCTTCCTGCTACTCTCATCAACCCCCCCAGTAAAACCCACTGCTTGTGGTAGGCTCAACTCAGATCAGGTGAGAAGCCGCTTTGCTCATCGTATCGACATGGCTGCTGACGATGGTTCGGAATGGACCTTCGGGATGTAGCACGAGTAGATTACAACTCTCGGAAATCAAGCGCGTCTCTAAAAATTGTCTTCCGTTGACCTTGCATTTGTTTCGTAGGCTATCACTCGTGAGTTTTCCCAAATCAGCGTGTACAGTGAATCTCAAAGCCTTCGTTTTATCAAGGACACCTCACTTGGACCCAAATATGTCCCGTTACGACTCCCTCCTCACTCGACCAAGCCGCTCGTCGGAATACAGACAACTCTCTCAGAATCCCGTGTCGAGCCGCAGTCGTGCATCAATTACTCAGTACCAACGCGAGCTGGAACAGGGCGTTCGGGATTGCCAGGACGAGATCGACGGGTATATGGCTCGCATCTTGATGTTGCGGACAAAGCAAGCCGGTTTCGAGAGGAACAGAAAGAACTTCACGTCTTTACTATCACCAGTCCACCGTTTGCCGTCGGAGACGTTGTTGGAGGTCTTCGGGTACTGCTGCGAGCAGAATCTGCTCAGTGAGGAGAAAATCCCGGAGGCCTCTGCGATATCTATGGTATGCGGTCGATGGAGGAATATTGCGGTCTCTTCCCCTCATTTGTGGTCATCAATCGAAGTGCCATTTGCTTACTCTGTCACCCCGGGAGGCTTTGAAGACGAACTCGATGGATTGGCCGACCCCATTGAGGATCTTCTGCAGCTGCGTAGACGACTGGTACTGTCGTATCTGGAACGTTCCAAAACCTCCCCATTAAAGATCACCCTCAACTTCTCCTGGCACCCGACCTACAGGTTTCGATCTCAGTATCTCCTTTCTCTTCTCGATGCAAGCTCAGAACGATGGGAAGAGCTGAAAATCTTGGGCGATGGCGAGTTTTATGCCCGGGGGAAGCCAAACACAATGGATAACCCGTCATTACCCCTTCTAAAACACCTTTCTCTCCACACACGTACTGCATCTAGCATGGCCAGTGTCAGAACGGCCTTGCACAGATTCGGAGACTGCCCAGACCTGACTGCCGTCGACTTAGACCTCCCAGACTGCGACGATAAAATCATGTTACCCTGGGCTCAAGTGCGAGAGCTCAAATTCTCGCGATGTACGACCACCTCTGCATTCTCACCACTCTCGTCTTGCACCTCCCTGGCTAGCCTCACGCTGCGCGCTTTGCACGCAAGAGATCGTGTCTGGCCAAATGAACGCATCGTATCGAAGACGGTCAAATCGTTGGTGCTAGAGGCAGGAGACACGCCACAGGACTTGAATACGACCGCTCTTAATCATTTGAGCTTCCCCAACCTTGCTCATCTAGAGATAACCACTTCGATGACGAAGTACGGGGATGGACGCATCATATGGTGGGACTGGATGGACTCGGAGCACATCGGGAACTTTATCGTTCACTCTTCCTGCAACATCACATCCCTTCGCCTCCAATCCGTCTTCTACATGAGCGAGTCAATCGTTCGTCTTCTCCTTCTCATGCCTAAGCTGGAGCGCTTAGAGATTAACGAGTTTGAGGAGGAGTCCGCGAATCACGTCGCTGCCCCTGCTTTCATCAGTCGCCTCGACTTGATGACCCACAGTTCCTCCGAAACGCCCTTCTTACCGCGTCTTGCGGATCTGAAGCTCACCATACACGTCGAGGGATTGGACCACCAGGCTCTTTCGCATGCGCTGATGTCGAGGTGCACGCCGCTACACAAATCCTGTGGCTTAAGTGATGGTGGTGGTATCAGTTACTTGAGATCCGTAGATCTTAGCCTCATGTCGGTCGCGGGTGTATATGGTTCTGGAACAGAACCTTTGTCGTCTTTACGTTGCCTGAGGAATCTCGGCCTGAATTTGCGTGTGTCGCATATCACTATGGGTAAATACCAGGCCACCTTATGAGTGGCGGTTCGGGGGGATGTATATAGTCACGGTTCGCCGGTAGCTTTCGGCCGATGTCGTGCCAGGAGACTCTTGACCCTGTTGTACTTTGCAAATTTGTATGTGAATAAATATAGTTCATCGTCAGAATCTTGCCGGGAGAAGGGAAAGAAACCTCCGTCGGAGCAAATAGTAGTACGCTCCGACGGGTGTATTTACTTGTACGAGCAGCTTCTATTGGAGTTTCGATGACTCGTAGGATCTTGAGAAGACTCTGGTTCAGTCGGCTTTGGCCAACTGTGAGGATAAAGACGCGTAGAGTTGACTTGAACGAGCTCATGCCATCACGTGCAAGTCAGCCGGCAACTGTCGTGACATGCCAGATCCGAAATTCCGACTCCCAGTCACTGTCAGTGTTCGTTCAGGTTCGTTCCTTCATCTGTGGTGCCTTTCTTCAAATCTGTTCAGCACGATCCATTGACCTTGGTGGGCCTCCGATGCTTTCTAAGGCGTCTAATGCTATTCACTGATGCGGGATCGACTCAATTAATCGTCGAGATAGACACAGCCATTCAAAATCGTCCTTACATCTCAACCTCAACCCCCGCTAGCCGCTTCCTTGGTACAGATCGTTCCTTGTCAGCCTAAATCACCACTCAAACGCATCTATACCGGCCCCATGACCAGCATACCGCACAGCTCTCTTGCGCGGCAGAAAGCACAGACAAGTACTTCTGTGGTTGCAGAACATGTGTTATACGTGCTAAAGACGACCGCCAATCGAGCGGAAGGAGAAAACGGGGGACAAAAACTGCTGCCCAAATCTCCATATACCGAAGTTCTGATGCTCGCATCCTCTGAACACCCCAATGTAGCTGAATTCGTTGGGAGCTATCGTTCTTATGTCCCGGCCAACGACGAGTTTGTGGGTGTGATGACTAGGCATCGCACGCAGGGTGTCTCGTTGACGGAAATCATCAGGAACAACACCCTTGATGATCACCATATTAGCCGGGTCTGCTCGGAGGTGTCTAGTCCCTCTCTTTCCACTCGTTCAGTTTCCAGATCACGACTCATGTTGTTCATGTAGGTCTGCGAAGCCTTGCGGTATCTCCATCGTCAGGAGATCATTCATGGAAGAGTGAAGTCGAGCAACATAGTGGTTGATGAATATGGGCGCGTTATTCTCAGTTGAGTATCATTGGCTCGACCTTCGGACTCCTGTGGACTGATTTGAGAAATTCTAACTACTAGCTGACCTGGTCGACAACGCCGAATCGATGGACGCTCCCCATTGGCTTGCTCCGGAAATCGCACGGCAGCACTATGCGGGGCTCTACAATGACGACGACGAGATGACTACAATCGTGAGGCATCGTCCCGAACCGAGCTTTTCAACGAAAGCCAAGGTAGATATATGGTCTCTGGGGATAACAGTATTCGAGATGATAGAGGGCAACCCACCTTACCACGATAAACCCAATCGCTCGTCTGTTCTAAGGTGTATCATAGAGAACGGAACACCGACTCTCAGAAATCCAGCGAACTGTAGCCAAGAGTTGAAAAGGTTCCTGTCCACGATGGTCTGTGTGGATCTTTTGAGTCGGAGCTCAGCCACAGAGATACTCGAGGTGAGCACTTCGAACCATGTTATTTCTACCAATGATAGGACTACGACCCTTTTTCATACAGTCACCGTTCTTGGAGCAAGCATGTTATCAGACGGGGATGGTTTTGCTACTGCAATTCAAACTGCAGGTGCAGCAACGAGAGACGCTGCCCCAAAAATAGGCCCCAACTCCTTGATATGTAAACAATTCACGATAATACTTAATGGGACTGAGTGATGAGAGAGGTTCTTCTCCGCGAACCCAGGATGTCCTCCAGGAGTCAGCCTGGCTAAACTCGAATATGCAAGCATCCATTGGCCCTCGGCGAAACCACATCACAAATTCGAGGGACATGGGCCATAGTTTCTGTCCTGAATGAAAATAGACGAATGCCCAGCTTTTCCAGTCATCAGAATCGAAGCTCATTAATCATTAAACAGTGGGACGTATGTCTCTCGTGGGAGCTCCTGATCCGACGGACGATTTTATAGGTTCCATATAGCCTATGATACACTAGGATATTGGACCAGCTTCTTTGTGCCGACGGCGAACGTGATTATGAGGGAGAGATCTCTCTGCAGCAGTCGGGTCAGGTGTGTTTCGCCGTCACGGCCTTACTCATGTCAGGACTTGTGGTTTCGGCATTCGTTGAAGCGTGTCGAGGAGTATTTAAAGCTGCTTGCGACACGGGAGATGCTCAGAAAACAATCACCCCATTGTTCCTCACCCCAAAATGATGCTAAATCTCCCCTTGCTCGTTTCTCTGGCTATTGCAATCGGCGTCGCCGCCGATGGCGAGATCGACTTGTCCACACACTTCTGGCGTGCACCGGGACCTAACGATCTTCGCAGTCCATGCCCGGGCCTCAATACGTGAGTGAATGTTGTGGTCAGTCATGTACATACTCTGAGCTCCAACCAGGCTAGCCAACCACGGTTTCCTACCAAGGGACGGACGAAATATCTCTGTCCCGATGATCTTGGAGGCCGGTCTCAGTGAGTGTGGAGGCTAGTCTCGGTCCCCAAGCTCCTGCCACTGACTCGTGTTCTCAGAGGGTTACAATATGGACCCCGCATTCTTGGTCGTTCCTGCTAAAGTCGGCCTGCTCACATCCCTCGATGCACAAACTATGTCGCTTGACGACCTCAAATTGTACGTGATTTCATAACTTTCAGTTATGGCTCCACACCTTGACGGTTCTCACAATACAGGCACGGAAACATCGAACATGACGCGTCGCTCTCTCGACAAGACGTCTTTTTTGGCAACAACCTCCATTTTAACGAAACAATTTTCTCTACCCTCGCCAACGCAAATCCCGGGTCCGACGTTTACAACGTCACGTCCGCCGGACAGGTTCAGCATGCTCGACTCACCGACTCTATTCAGAAGAATCCGGAGGTTGTGAATACTCACCTTCAGCAAGGCATTCGCTCGGGTGAGAGTGCTCTGTACCTTAGCGTGATGGGGGATCCTCTGACTGGCGAAGCTCCTAAACGGTAAGTACCTTCCATGGTCCCGTAAATTCGATTTCGTACTAACAACGGCCCAACGTAGTTTCGTCCAGGTGTTCTTCCGTGAGGAGCGGCTTCCTATTGAAGAAGGCTGGAAAAGATCTACGGTTCCAATCACTATTAGAACTGTAGGAGCACTATTTAGCCAAATCTCGAAGGCGTCGGACTGGGAACCAACCGGAGACAACTGTGCAGAGATTGTCCTTACCCCACTGTTCCAACTGTAGAATGTTGTGGTATCTCATTGGTAATTCATCCCGTGAAGGAAGCGAGCTCATTATTCAGAGAGCGCGACAGAACGCGACATGAAGACCGAAGCATATCCATATCTGAGACCGGGGTACGACAAAATGACACTTGGGGCCATAGCGCATCGGACGAGGTCATTAAGTGAGCTACCGCTCAGCCGCTCAATTATAGTTGGATACCAGTGTCGAAATTTCGCATGAGCAGAGTTGATAGCTTGAGTGTGGCTGGGTTAGGTCATGAGCCTAAGTCGTCTCTCCTTCTGACTCGGCGGGCGAGAATCGCCAATGAACGAAGGGTAAGAACTAGAGGAACCGGTGGAGAAGGTTGAGGGAAAAGTGGTCGTAGCAGCGACGCTCGGTCTAATAGTAACTCAGAAAAAATTTGGGTCACGTTATGATATTCCCACCACGTGAGATCATTCAATATCTTCACCGCGTCGCGTGCAAGAGCTCGACGTCGAATTTGGTGCTCAATACAATCGTATGAGTCGGATGAATAACGCTACAAATAGTTTGATAGTAGGTGCTTCAGTTGGCACACACCTGAAGAGAGCACAAAATTCAGGTCCAGAAACCTTAACAGAGATGGTCTTACCATCGAAATTCCCGGTCGCTTGTAGAGTAACATACGGGCCTATACCATGAAGCTGAGTACCTGAGAATACAAATAGCAGGTAAAATCCAAGATATCAGAGGCAAACTCACCGGCGTCGATCGGTGACACGTTAGGCCGAAAAGGAAGGCTGGGGGAACCCAATATCGATATTCGAGCGGCAGGATCAGCACCATCAGAACAGAGGATAGAGTCACTGACTCACTCTTCCGTCAAGGACCCGGAGTTTGTTACTTCCTGTGTCGTACCCACGGGCCAAACACAGATGGCCGGAGCGAAATGCATGCACGTCAAGGTCTCGGTCTCCAACGGGGTAGGATCATCGGCCTGCTGTTGAATTGCGTGCAGGACGTTCTCAAGCTCGTCTTGCCCCCCTCATTGTGCGATTACCTCCACGAACGTAATATGAGTGGTCTGGTGAGGGGCGGAGCTCAGCGACGCGTCAGCGGGGCAGCGCAAAAAGAGGAGTGGCAAGAGAGATCAAGGAGACCTTCGTGTCGCTGCTTTGAAGGAGTTTTGAACGAACTCAAGGATTGTCGGGGTGCGAGCAGCGTAGAGGTAGCGATAGCAGGTGATCATATACGCGTCGCACGATTCGACCACCTGGATTATCCCCTTGCCACCCTTGATGCGAAGGAGGCGGCCTGTACGTGAACACTGAACAGCAACACAAAGACAACTCCAAATGAGTCATGCGGAAATGAACAAGGACGTCTTGAAGGTACTGTATACACCATTCCTGGATACAACAAGGCCGTCAAGCTGGTAGTCCGCCTTCAGAATAACCGTGAGATTCTTGCCTCTTGTTTCCTTGGCACAAGTCGTCAACGGCACGGAGGTTGTGTCTCTGGTTCCTGGAGGAAAGGTCAATCTCTTCAACCGTCGATTTCCTGTCTGTTTTTGAAGTTGCGCGGGGATTTTGTCGCGAGCCTTCCATTCCGCCTGACAAACGATCTAGACATTGAAACAACCCAATCGCCGAGTGTACTTCGCTAATTTCACCTTGAATAGCGATCTGTGCCTGTGGCACGAAGGAAGGTTAATCTGAGGGCGCTTGGACAGTGGTATCACCGACTAAGGGGGCTCCCCCGCATTACGGTGTGATGCCACGAGTACTTTAAAAGCTTCCGTTCGTTTGCTCGTCTCGTCATGGAGCACTGTTTTACGAGTCTGAAAAACGTCGACGGTCAGCTGGGAACGTTATCGACAAGATGAATAGAAGAGAGATGTCGGGCAAGAGTAGTGTGTGTGAAGCATCTGCTACTCACCTTTTATGTATCTATGACGGAAGCACGGGAGTCTATTCGCCAGGATCTCCTTTCGATACGGCCTTGAAATCCTTTTTGCGACGTGCGAGTGGTCAGAGTGACAAGGATTGTCCTGCGACCTTCAGGTACGCTGAGATTGCTCCCAAATCGAGAGCCGTCTTGAGCTGCGTGAAAATCGCCCATCATCATTGTGTTAGCTGGTGCAAACGACCGGTTGCCGGTCCCTATATAACCCAGGAGGCGCATCCTGCGGGAGAAGAGAGTGATAGGGAACTGCCAGTCTCCTCAGGCGTCGGGTGAGCGATTTGCTACCTGAATGCATATGTAAGAGTTGGGCTTTGAACGTTGACATTGAGTTCTTGCTACGTTGAGATCATGAGTGTGATGAAGGGAGTTTGAACTTGCTGTTATTGTCTATCCAATATCATTGACTGTATTGCGCTTTGTTCCGTTTCCTTGATCACAAAATGAAAAAATTTCTTGGCTCCTCGAGTTCCGCTGATATTCCCTGCGAGTCCCGTTTTTCCGCGAGATTGGCTAATCAATGGGATGGCCGTGCAAGACAGTGCAAGTTCGTGAGACGACCGAGTTGTCCTTCTAATTCGACTCCGGAGATCTCCCGCGAGAAGGTGATAGAGACTAAGAGAGTACCCAAAATCTGATCAAATGGCGATCTTTTCGTGCAGGAATCGCGATTTGAGCACGGAAAATATCTGAGTCTGTCGGTGGGGCGATTCTACTAGTAGTGCCACGTTCGGAGTTGAACCCAGGAAATTTGCAGGAAATTTGCATTCGTGTTTTGTTGAGATATCTCGTCAGCAGTTCATAGGAGAGACAAACATAGGGCAAGAGACCGCAAGCATTCTCCACACTGGTGACATAGAAGCCACCCCAAGCCACCTCGAGGTTCGGGAGAAGGAGAAGGGGGTCCGAACGAGGCCGTTGAATGATTACCAAGGCGACGGGCGGTCCGCCAGAGGAGCCGTTCCGGAGATTGTTTGGAATGGCGGCGCCGGCACGGCGGACAAACAAAAGTTCCGGAGGCGTTGACCGGCCAGTTATTCTTTGTCGTCGTCGTCGTCGCCATCGTTCACCTCCCTGTCGTCGTCGTCGTCTCTGACAGCGACGACACAATCGAGCTCATCGTTTCCCGTCACGCCGACCGATTTCTCACCTACATCTCCCCTGACAACAAACCAAGCCATCTGGTCCATCAGATTTCAGAATCAATAAACTCAAATACCGACGGCTATTGCGATGTCTTTTCACCAAATCACAGCCGCTTCCCTCACACCCTCACGGCCAGCTCCTCAGGCCCCCCAGCGCAGAGGGACAGACGGCCCTGACATGTATACAAATAATAACTCGCTTGCGAACTCCGGTTACAGTGCTGCCATCACTTTCTCTCCATCATCTCCTGCCAGCTCTTCCTACAGTCCATCATATTCAGGAATCGGCGGTTCTCCCAATAGGTATTCGGAAGGCATGTCGAGCTTGATAGTGAGGAGTGGCTCTGTTAGCGTGAAGGAGGATGGTACATTTGCCAGCTGGATGTGGAAGACGAAATGGCTGGTGTTGAAGGAGCAGACGTTATCGATACACAAGGCCGAGGTGAGCATATTTTTGCACTCTACAGAACGTTTGGAGGTCATATCGAACTCAAAATGAACAGAGTTCTCCTCAACAAGGGGTTGTTATGCTCAAAGACATCACCAACGTCGAGCGGACAGATCTGAAGCCTTACTGCCTTCTTCTGGAGACCAAGGACAAGCGATACTACTTCTCTTTGAAGAGCGATGAAGAACTGTATGGATGGCAGGACGATATCTACTCGCGAAGCCCTTTAATGGGTGTTAGCAACCCGACAAACTTCGTACACAAGGTGCACGTCGGATTTGATCCTGTGTCTGGCGCTTTCACGGTGCGTGGCAATGTTCATTTCGGCTCGTAAAATGGGCATTGACAGAACTCATGTTATGTTATGTTACCAAGGGTATGCCTGAGCAATGGCATAAACTCTTGACCAAATCAGCGATCACCCGGGAAGACTACGCTAAAGACCCTCAAGCCGTTTTGGACGTTTTGGAGTTTTACACAGATCATCAAAAGAGGGAGATGGAGGAGAGCATGGGTATGGGCATGAGCACACCGGGCACGATCTCACGGGCGGGCTCAAACATGTCGGCTTCAACGCTGGTTTCCTCAACTTCGACCTCCTCTACCCTTACACCTTTCTCTGGCGATTCCACCGCACCTGCCCGGTTCAATGCCGGAACGGGATTGGGGGGCGTGAGCAAAATTAGTTCGTCATTGGCGAATACCAGTGAGCTCGTCCGAACCATGCGATCTTGCTGGATACTGAACTTCTGGTCTTTTAGGTCTCAACGGGGATGACCTTCAAACGGCTGCTCAGCGCGCTGCTGAGGTTGTCAATGGGTCAGGTGGTGCAGCCCGACCAGGTTTGCCTGGCATACCACAGGCATCAAGACCAGCACCTCCTCGACCACTCATCACCGCGACTAGAACAGCACCACAACCTCCCAATACGAATGGCGCACCCAAGGGCCCAGAGCACACACCAGCCGCTGCTGACCTTCGAGCTCGTCAGAAGGCCCACGGACCTCCACCTTCTGGTCAGGTACCCCCTCGAAAGGACTCGCTGGCCACGCCACAGCAAACTCAGAAGGAGAGGGAGAGGGAACGAGAGCGGGAGCGTGAACAGCGTGATAGAGAGCGAGATCGGGAATTGCGAGAGCAGAGGGAACGTGAGAGGGAGAGAGAGGCTGATCAGAGGGCACAGGAGGCACAACCTTCATCGTCATCTCCATACCAACGGACGAAGACACCTGAAGGAGCGAGACCGCCTTTGGGGCCACCTTCCAAGTCGATGCCTGGGACAACACAGCCTGTAACGCACCCAGTTGCTGGACCCGCTGGGGCGACTGCTGGCCCGCCACCCGTCAAACCTTTGCAGCCTGCGAAGAAGGTGCAGATCCAGGCTGAGGAGAAACCCAAAGCCGGTGGTGGTATCGCTGCCGCTGCCGCGGCACTGGAGAAGCCGAAGGAGAAGGAGAAGAGGATCAGTACGATGACGGAAGTACAGATTATGGAGAAGCTGAGGTCGGTTGTTTCGAGCGATGATCCGAAGACCTTGTACAGCAAGATCAAGAAGGTCGGACAAGGGTGCGTGGATGCTCTACGTGATGGTGTGACTGCCTGCTAATCAATGATTTCCTACAGAGCATCTGGTCACGTATACGTCGCGAAGACTCTTGCCACCGGGAAGAAGGTCGCCATCAAGGAGATGGATCTGACACATCAGCCTCGGAAGGAACTCATCGTGAACGAAATCTTGGTCATGAAGGAATCGCAACATCCCAACATCGTCAACTTCTTGGATTCCTACCTCGTCAAATCCAACGAGTTGTGGGTGGTGATGGAGTACATGGAGGGGGGCGCGTTGACGGATATTATCGAGAACAACTCTCTCGAGGAGGATCAGATCAGTAGTATATGTTTCGAGGTACGCCCGGCATTCCGTTTAAATTGCGACCGCCGTCTCAAACTCTCTTCAAAGACTTGCAAAGGACTTGGTCATCTGCACAGTCAGAGTATCATCCATCGAGACATCAAGTCGGACAATGTTCTCCTCGACGCGAGGGGCCTCGTCAAAATCAGTACGCTCTCGTCGATCTGTTTTCGGCTCGGACTTTGCTCACGAAGATCTTTCAGCTGATTTCGGTTTCTGTGCCAAGCTCACGGATCAGAAGTCAAAACGTGCTACTATGGTGGGCACACCGTACTGGATGGCGCCTGAAGTCGTCAAGCAGAAAGAGTACGGAGCGAAGGTGGATATCTGGTCGTTGGGCATCATGGCGATCGAAATGATAGAGAACGAGCCTCCCTACCTGGACGAAGAGCCGTTGAAGGCGTTGTACCTCATCGCAACAAACGGTACACCCACATTGAAGAAACCGGAGGCGTTGAGTAGGGAGTTGAAGAGTTTCTTGGCTGTTTGCCTGTGCGTTGATGTAAGCAGCAGAGCGACGGCGAACGAGTTGCTCGAGGTGAGTGTCCATGTTCTGTTCTGCTGGGTTGGCTCCCTATCTTACGCCCATTTTAGCACGAATTCTTGCAGAAAGCTTGCGCACCATCAGGTCTGGCACCGCTGCTCCGGTTCAAGACCAAGCAATCATGAGCGTCGCTGCCTTCTTGGACTTTCTCTTTGTCCGTCCAGTTGGTCATCGGAACTGTGGTTTGCGGATGATGTGTGTTGTTCCTTCTACCACTTAATGCCAAGAACCCTCGCCTCCTCGTTTTCTCCATATACATTACAGCCCTTCACAAAACGTCACCCTCTCGTCCTCTTCTACCACTTTAGCAATACACCACATCACTCGCATTCTGGTCTCCTTGCATACTAGTTTTCATACGTTTGACGTCTGGGACCCCCGGTTCTTCTTTGGTCGCCTCGCCAATCATGTCCACGTCCTCTAACTTGATCATATATATATCCTCCGTTTTCCCCTTTACTCTGTCTGGCGTTGTCTTTCTTCCTACGTCTCTCTCTCCCTCTGTGTTTATTGTTGCTACTGCTTCTCACGGAAACCAAAACCTTGGTACGAACTATTGTACGAACGTCGAAATGCACTTGTAGATGACGAATGACGGGTGGACGGTGACATGTGTGCTTGTATGTATTTTCGACAAGGATTCGAGGAGCGTCGACCATGGCCAGACTCGGACTGAATCCTGGACGAGTGGACACCCTCGAGCACGAGCTGCTGAATTGTATGTAATGACCTTGTGATGGCCTGTTCTTACAAATCAGAGGCGTTCTTTCTTCTTTCTCTCTTCTTCCCTCAACCACTGCGATTCCTTTTACCATAATGCAAAGGGTCCCACCAATCACCGTCAATCTTACCCAAGCATGCAAAAAATGCTTCAGACACGAGACGAGCGACCAAAAACTCTTAAAGTGTTCGCGATGTCGAGGAGTGGCGTACTGTAACGCGGGCGAGTACCCTTAATAACCGTGTTTTTTCGTGTCTTCTGCAGCTCTTTAATTGTTTCACAGAATGCCAGAAGGTAATTATTTCATTCGGCTCAAAAACAACGCGTTTACTCTGACTTACTTTTCCCTCAGGCAGACTGGAAGGCTCACAAAGCGATCTGTAGTGCATTTGCGGCCATGGAATCCGATGCGTCAATGAAGAAGTTGACTGGAAGCCTCCCCGAAACGGCCAGCGAAGACCTACAAAGCGTGAACGACCTGTGCCAAAAGGCCATGACCACGGAAGTGGCCCTTCTCACGGGTTCCATGAAAAGAGCTCTCAAGCTCGACGAGCGAAACATGGTCGGGTGGCAACCTCGTTGTATGGGATGGTGCGTCTCAGGAAATATCTCATTTCATTTCTTTCGTGTCACTCAAACGTGTCGCAGCTCGCGTACAGACCGCCTCATTCGCATCGAGGGCAGCACGGAAGGAAAAGTCCTCAAACCATGCGCGGCGTGCAAGACCGCGTTCTATTGCTCTCAAGAACACTGGGACGCGGTTCTCGATAAACACACCAGCGTCGCCGAAGGCTCTGGCGATCTCTCCCAGTGTCAAATCAACCAACACTTCCGGACTGATATCGTCTTTGCGAATCTGATGACCGAAGCTCACAACAGAGATCCCGAGGATCCTTATATATTTCAGTGGGCGCCAGAACGACATCTTTCGACTTGGCAGCCGTTAAAGACGGGCGACAAATGCTGGGAAGAAGAATTTGAGGCTCCTTTGGGGAAGGAATTTGGAGCGGGAAGTTCTGGTGTTCCCATCACACTCGGGCCGTTCATGAGGGGCGCTTCGGAAGGGTTGTCGATGCCAATGACGATTCTTTACGCTCTGCAGAAACTCAACTCGTCGGACGATTGGGCTAAGAAGCGAAGCCTTACGATACATGTAAGTCGCCTTCCTGGAGTTTCTCTATTTTGATGTGGTTCTGACTCCCTCTCGCCTGTCTTGCAGCTTCTTGGAGCACAGGAAAAAGAGATCAGTCACTTCCGGATATTCGATGAAATCCTCCACCGGCTTCCTCAACTCAAAGATCTGCAGGTACGAACCAAGGGCTATTCCATATGTCTGCACAAATTAAAGAATCATCTTTTGGATGTCTCTAGCTAATCATGATCGGTCCTGAGCTACCAAAAGTACCCAAGCCAGCGGATACGCCACCCTGCCTGTGCGTTGAACCCCCATTTTCGATAGTCGAGGTAACTCACCTGTCGATCTTAGAACCTGTGCCAAGGAGCAGAAGAAATGCGAACACCACCGTTTCAGCATGTAAGAAAGGCTTTCCCTCTACAACATTCTGTTTCGAACCCAACTCTCGAACACAGGACCTATCACGAGTACGTGAAGAGACACGGCACCAAGTACACCAAACCCGACCTCGCTGTCGCGTTCAACTCTGGAGCTAGCGAGACTCCCAAAACATGGGAGGAAACCATAAAGGTTCTCGTTTCGAAGAAGGTTGCAACTGTCTTTACCGTGCGTTCTCGTTACTTTTCCCATATCATCTTGACTCGATACTTATCACTCGTGATGTTATGCTCAGGCCTACAACCGCGAAGAAGCGGAAACGGAAGCCGAATTGCTTCGAGCTGCGGGGGCGAACCTCATTCCGAAGCTTGGTCCGATGAGGAATCCCTGGGGTAGCTTGAAGTTGATACCGGAGCCCAACAGAGTTACGGGCTTCTACGCGACTAATGGCTGGCTTGTTGGAGGGTTTTGCTAGATGTCGCCGTTGGACGTCGAGATTCCTGTTTTCTTGCTATTGCTTGTCGTCGTGATCGCTAAGGATCAAGTTGCCGTTGTATCATACAGAATCGTGTATACTAAAGTGGTGGCTCCTGTATCAGAATTGGGGTTGTATTGTTACATCCGTCAAAATCGCCCGATTGGGGGAGCTCCCTGACGGGCCGACCTACCGGAGCGCGTGAAACAAGACGCGCGTCGCGACTGTGGTGCATCACGCCGAAGTCATGCCTGTTGACTTTTTGATTTCGACCACGATGATCCCACCAGGGCCATAGTTCAAAGGGTTCGGCGTTCTGTATTTCAGGCTCAAGGTTTCTAATCCAGTTCAGAAACTCACCCTCTCCTCTCCCAACGATTCGGACCAAGGTCGCAAAATGTTCTCAGCAAAAACGGGTGTTGGTGCAAACATGAATTAGGCGTAGATCTGGACTTTATCATCTGTAAACTCAAATTTCTGGTACCACGTCGCCGAGATTCGACAGCCCCAGAGGTACTTTAGACCTGACGAGGCTGGCTCGACGGTCTTGTTCTTACAAATCAGCCACATGGATCACATGAAACATAGCCTCAAAAGTTCAAGACGTTATTGTGTCTCTTCTCTCTCCACGAACACGAACATCTGTTTCCAACCATCTCGCCATGAAACTTAGGGTCCCTCCTCTCACTGTCAATCTCATCCAGGCCTGCAAAACTTGTTTCAAAGACGAGACGAAGGGTCACAAACTCTCAAAGTGCTTGGGTTGTCGAGCTGTGGCATACTGTAATGTGGGTAAGAAACTCTCAATCAGTATTGTGAAAACCCTTGGAGGCTGACACTGACATCGCAGAGTGCCAAAAGGTATTTGGTTGCTGTATTGGGTCATAAAGAACGCGTCGTTTGGCTAATTTTCTCCCTCCTACTCAGGCAGATTGGAAAGCCCACAAACAGATCTGTAACGCTATCAAAAGCTTGGGATCTAACGCGGAGGAAAAGGCAGAGTTGACGGACGACATTCCCGATGCAGCGACCGACGACTTGCAGACTGTGAACGAGATATGCCGCCAGATTATGCTGAAGGAGGCTTGCCTGCTCACAAGTCATATGAAGAGAGGTCTCACACTCGAAGAGAGAAACATGCTTGGGTGGCAGCCTCGCTGCATAGGATGGTGTGCTCTTACCAATCTCCATTTCAATCTCGCCATATCTCATCTCCTTTTTAGCTCGCGCACAGAGCGTCTCATTCGAATTGAGGGCGCAGAGGGGAAGACCATCAAACCATGCAACGTGTGCGAGGCCGCATTCTACTGCTGCCAAGAGCATTGGGATGTAGTTCGCGACAAACATGTCAACGAACCTGTTCAGGACGTCCCGGGAAATCTTTCCCAGTGCGAGATCAACCGTCAAATCCGTAGTGACATCCTCTTTGCGAACATCATGTCCGACGCTCATGAACATCAACCCGAGGGTATTCCTTCTGTATTCCAGTGGGGACCGGAACGCCATCTCTCGAGATGGGAGCCCTTGAAGACGGGCGATAAGTGTTGGGAGGAAGAGTTCAATGCTCCTTTGCAGAGGGAAGTCGTAGCGAGCCTCGGACCCATGCCGCCGCAACTGTTCTTGAGGGGTGCTACAGAGGGGCTGTCAATGCCGATGACGATTCTCTTTGCTCTCCAACAGCTAAAGCCAGATGGAGATTGGAACAGGAAGTCGAGCCTTACTATCCACGTGAGTTGCTCGACAGTTCACTCTTTCTTGTCTTCTCCTGGTAACTGATAACCTCTCGCCCAGCTTCTGGGAGCTCACGAAAAAGAGGTCATTCATGGATTGATGTTCGAAGAGATACTTCATCGCCTTCCTCAGCTCAATGATCTATGCGTGAGAGGACTTGAAACTGCTCAGTAGCGTTTCCCTTTGCCTGACCGTCTCCCTTTCTAGCTAGTGATGATTGGCCCAGAAATGGCACGCGCTGACCCCCAGTTAGATCACGCACCTCCCTGCCCGTGTGTTGTCTTCTTATAGAACGCTCAATCCTGGCATACTGATCGCTATGTTCGTTAGAAACTGCGTCAAGGACCGGAAGCAACGCACGTATGAGATTCACGCAATGTGAGTTTTCTGTTCATTCCGTCCCAGTCTGACTATCAACTTTTTTGTTCAAGGCCTTATCATAACTACGTGGAAAAGCAAGGCGCGAAGTATACCAATCCGGACCTTGCTGTCGCGTTCAACTCCGGGGCTTGCGATAGCGTCTTCCCATGGGCGGAGACTATGGGGGTTCTCGTCAACAAGAAGGTCGCGACTGTCTTCACTGTCAGTTTTGAATCGTTTCTCGTGAAGGCTCGACTTGACGCTCACACGACGTATTGACACTAAGGCCTACAACCGTGAAGAAGCAGAAACGGAGTCTAAGTTGCTTCGAGCTGCCGGAGCAAATCTAGTCCCTGCGCTAGGGCCTACGAGAAACCCATGGGGTAGCTTGAAGCTGATTCCTGAACCCAACAGGGTTACGGGCTTTTACGCGACCAACGGGTGGCTTGCCGGAGGGTTTTGCGGTTAGAATGATAGGTTCCTGGTTCGGTCGATGTATAGTATATTGTGCGTCACCGTTACGGCCTTCTTTTACGATTTATGTACAATGTTCGACTCCGGTTGTCATATATAAGTACTAAGTCTGAGCTACAAGCTATATCTCTGCGACTCGAGCGCCAATTTTTGTGAGGAGGCGCGACCCTTGACGCGTACGTCACGTTCATTACGCGACCACGCAATTTAACAATAACGCGCCCTTCTTCTCTTCTCACCCTTCAAACTCTAAATCTCCTCCAAATTCCCGTTCATCTTTACTCTCTGACCCGGATATGGGAGACCTACGTGATCCCATTCCGTCTTTACTCGCAAATCTTCTCCAGGCCTGCCATTTCTGCTGTAGAGATGAACTCGATCTCTACCAGGAAAAGCGACGCCTTTACAAGTGCCCCAAGTGTTCATCAGTAGCTTATTGCGGACAAGGTGAGCTCTATATCGCTGTCTCAATCATGAAAGATGATTCAACATCTTTGTAGGTTGTCAAAAGGTGTGTACTCATGGCTTTTGCAAATTTGCGATGGCCCCAACTTCCCAGTTTGACCTTTCTCGTGTAGGACGACTGGAAATTCCACAAAGAACTATGTAAGGCGTTCTGTGCTCTCGAGAAAGACTACGAGATGAAACAGATCGCTATCGACCACTTGCCACCGGAAATCATGCTCCCAACACAAATGTCGTGGATCGAAACCACCGTGTTGAACAGGCTGGCCCGGGAAAACGCTCTGGAGGAGATGCGGTTCTTTAGGATGACATTAGGACGTGAACCTACGTTTTCTGAGGGACGTACGATAATCTGACAGCCAAAGTGCCTGGGATGGTGTGTGACTTCTTCCGTTTTTCGCACAGAAACAAAGTCTCGAGCGGCTTTTGATTCAAATAGCGGACGAACGGACCGGATGATTAGCGTGGGCGCGGAAGTGCCTCCTCCCACTGCGCCATTGATGTTTTTCAAGAACATTCCTGAGCCCAAGAAACACGCTTTGAAGGCTTGTTCGACGTGCCAATCCGTCTTTTACTGCTCTGAAGAACACTGGCAGTCAGCTCGACCAATGCACGCGACCTTACCTGCCGAAGGAGGTTTCGATTGTGGCCGTACACAATGCCAACTCTTTGACGATATCCGCGTCGACAGCTCATTCATGGCTACCATGACCGAAGGAAGCGGGATGTTGGTGTGGAATCCAACAAGGATCAAGCAGCAGTGGGAACCACTACGCGATGGGCAAGCGCGGAAGAATTGGGAGGAAGAATATGGAGAGCTTTTGAAGGAGCATTTTAAGGACGAGATGACTCAGTCCAAGGAAGCGGAAGAGGCATCCCTACCACCTTCACTGAGAGCAATTTCTGTGGGGTTGTCAATGCCGATGACCATTTTGTATGTGTTGCAGCGTTTGAACGCCGATGAAGAATGGACGAGGAAGCCAGAGCTGACCATACATGTTTTTTATTTTCTTTACTTCTTTCCGAAGGTTTCTGACTGTTTGGTTTCTCAGGTCATCGGAGCCTCGAGCGAGAAGGAGGTCCCAGCAGCGGTCGTTTTCGACGAGATGCTCCATCGTTTACCGGAACTCGAACATCTTCGGGTACGTTTACTCTCATTCGGCCATTTACGTTTCTAAACGACATCTCGTAGCTGGTATTTGTCGGTCCTGATATAGAACACGTTATAAAGGCATTGCGCAGACCAAACACCTTGAAACCGGAATATATGAATCCTTGCGAGTTCGTACCCTTCAGTTATCCTCGGTTCCCGACTCTCGCACTGAGTTGCGCCTCAAGCGAATGTCTGAGGCGAAACAGGAAGAGAACGCACGAGCTGCACGCCATGTATGTTTCGGGCGATGATGTTGACCTACTGATTGCTCATTATTTCCAGGCTGTATCACGAATACGTCGAAAACCTAGATTCGAAGTTCATGAAACCCGACCTCGCTATTGCCTTCAACAGCGGCGCGAATACGTATCAAGACGACAACTGGAAGGAAACTATAGAGGTTTTGGTCAAACGAAAGATCCCTTCCGCTTTCACGGTATGTTTGCGGTTCATTCATCCCGTCGAGTAAGGATGATTTCTGACTTACACGACAGTCATTCAGCGAAGACGAAGCCAGAGACGTGGTCGATCTATTGAAGGAAGTGGGTGCTACCCTCGTTCCTGGAATGGGCCCTGAACGAAACCCATGGGGTAGCTCGCAGTTGGTACCTGAGCTTCTCAAGCTCACTGGATTTTATTCCGATAATCGGTGGTTGGCTGGTGGTTTGCGGGGTTGAGGGAAACATTCTCGATGATATATGACTCGGTTTTAATTGCCTCGTGTAGTACAAGTTCGCATCCTAGGTAATAAATAACCCTGGTCACCGTGGGCACCCGTGGGATACATACCTGACAAACGCGTGACCGCGTCAGGCTTTTTGTCTTGTCGCTCTGACTGCATCTTACACCATCCACCACCACATCTTGTTGGGCATCGCAAAATTGAAGAAGAAAAAAAGTGAGTCTTTGGATAACGTGCTGAAATGGGTCTCAATAAACCTACTGTAGCATGTCTGGCACCTGTGGTCGTCATTCACCATCGACTTTGAAGGTCACAAAGAAGAGAACGCAGCACCTTTTGCCACCTTTTGCCAAATTCACAAGTCTGTTTCTGACTCGTTCGAAGACTTCACCACTCCACCTTTCAATCACCTTTCCTTGGGAACTACCCTCCTGGCTTTTTGAAGTGGAGGCCACACTCAAACTCCTCATCGATCACTCGCATAGATGGGAGAGCCTCGAAGTCACAGGAGTCGAATGCGTTTCCCGCTTTCATTCAGGCGTCCTTTCCCTTCTCAACCTTCGGCAACTTGATCTCTATATGAACTTGGACAATAGCAAAAACTTCAGGCACTGTTGCCGTCGTTCGGCGATTGTCTCGCGTTGACTTCAGTGAGGCTCAACGTCGCGGTACCCACAGACAAAATCGTGCTTCCTTGGTCGCAAGCTCGCGATCTCGCGTCAATCAATCGCATGGGCCTGCCCATGCTCTCTGATCTCGCCCACTGTTGAAACCTGGAGCAGCTCGCGCTCGATGGTATAGACGACGGCTGCGACGTGTACGACAAAGACGATATTGCCGAGCCTCTCCAGAATTTTCCTCTCCTCAATGTCACTCATTTGGAGATCCCCAATACCCGCCCTCGGATGCCGAAGGACCTTCGCTCTTACATCTCAATTATCTTGGAACAGTTCATGCCTCGCTCTACCATCACCTCTCTTGCATTACATTGCGTTCCTCTGACGGATTCCCAAGTCCTGTCGCTCTACACGACATGCCCACGCTGAGAAGCCTCGGTATCCGCGAGTATCAAGACGAAGAAAACAATCGAATCGTCACCCGGGACTTCTCCCAGCGTCTTTCCGTGGCACAAGATACGATGGATCTATCTCATCCGTCTTTCCTGCCCGACCTGTCAGAGCTCAAACCCTCGATACATGTCTGCGGCCTGGATGAGCAGGCACTTGCGGATGCACTGACGTCGAGGTGGCTACCCGCCTCGCGCTGCCTAAACCGGGTGGAGATTGCTCTGATTTCGAAGGAGAAGCCTCCTTCCGGCTCTTTGTCTGTACTAGAGTCTTTCAATGATGTCGGCTTGCATTTCGTCCTTTCTCATAGTAAATCGGTGACAACTAGCTCTGGGTTATCCATTTGGAATTATCTGTAGAAGTTGGTCCCAGGCCGGATGAGTATGTATGATCATAGTACAGTAGTCGTACCTCTCATATGTGTTTGCTAGCCTCCGCAATAATTCTACTACGATGTTCGAACTCTTCCCGAAAACCTCAACTCAGCGATCACATATGCCCTTGGTGTCCTTGCCCCACCAAACTTGAACGTATAGGACTATTGGGAGACTCGAGCTCCTCAAGCTCACCATCGGTGCTTGTCTGGTGATTTCCGAGGCAAGTTGAGTCAGAAATGCTGTCGTCTTATCAATTTGCCTTGCTCGTTCCGTGTAAATTGTACTTTTTGTCAATGTAATGTGCTTGATCTAGTATTTCGTACACTGTGACACGTAAGCCCACAGCCACCCACAATTGTGGGACATCTGACATCGCGTGACCGTGTTCGGTTGAGACGCGCGTCGCTCTCCAACCGTATCCACGACCATCTCTGGCTGGGAATCACAAAATCGGGAAGGTGTGTACTCAGACATCCCTTCAAGCTATGTATGAACTATAACCCTATAGAATGTCCACGAACTCGGAGGTGCCAAGATCTAACCGTTGGTTGCCTGAAGTCAACAAGATTTCAACCCGGGGCCCAATGTCACCACACGGCAGACACGTCGTTCTGCAGTATCTCAGTGATGCTGAGAAGGATTCGGATAGCTACGACCTCGAGATTTCCAAACTCAAGGCTGCTATTTTGTTGCTGGAGGCGAGACAAACGGGTTTGAAGAAGGCTATGGAGAAGTACAGGTCGTTGTTGGCACCCATTCGCAGGCTGCCATCAGAAGTACTCCTCGAGATCTTTGCTTACTTCTGCGAAGAGAGCGATATAATCGAAGACAAGATCCCCGAAGCTCAGACACTATCATCAGTCTGCAGGCATTGGAGAGAAATCGTCACCTCAACGCCCGGACTATGGTCGTCATTCTGCATCGATTTTACATACCACGCAGAATCGGTCTCAGCGTCGTATACCAAAATCACGAGTCTGTTCATGACTCGTTCCAAGACCTCACCACTCCACATTTCCATGTCTTTTCCTTCGGATGCATGTATGGTTTTCAACATGGATGTTACTCTCAAACTCCTAGTCAATCACTCGCACAGATGGGAGAGCCTCCAAATCTCTGGGGTCGAGTACCTTTCCCATTACCATCGAGGTGCCTTCGACCTTCCCAATCTCCGGCGACTCGAGCTGAATACGGACCCGGAAAATGGCGACGATGAAATCGAAATACAATTGCCATCATTCAGCAACTGCCCCGCATTGACTTCAGTAAATCTCCACTTTGCCTTCCCCGAAGCTGTAGATCAAATCGTCCTGCCCTGGTCGCAAGTTCGTGACCTTACGGTACTCAATTGTTTTGACCGGGCCACGTTCTCTGCCCTCGGTCGGTGCGGAAATGTAGAGCAACTCACACTGATCAATATGATCGACGATATAATCGAATACGATGAGAGAGCCATTGCCGCGCTCCCCAATGATTTCTCACCCCCCAAGCTTACTCGTTTGGAGGTTCGCAGTGGACGCTGCCGAATGCCGCGGGAACGTCGTTCATGCATCCCGATATTCCTAGAGCGATTCGTGCCCCATTCCACTATCACCTCCCTTGGACTACACTCGGTCCTACTGATTGATACACAAGTTTTGTCCCTCCTCCACCAAATGTCTGCGCTGAGGATTCTCAGTGTCAGCGAATACGAAGGCGAGGCATGCAACCAAATCGTCACCCGTGACTTCTCCCGGTATCTTTTCGTGGCACAAGATACGGTGGATCTGTATCATCCGTCTTTCCTACCCGTCCTCTCAGAGCTCAAGCTTTCGATCCATGTCAGTGGGTTGGATGAGCAGGCGCTTGCGGATGCATTGATGTCGAGGTGCTTGTCAGTCTCTCGCTGCTTGAAGTTGGTGGGAATTGCTCTGATTTCGAAAGGGAAGCCTCTTTCTGGCCCTTTGTCTGCATTACAGTATTTCAAGCATGTCGGGCTACATTTCACTTTGTCACACGTAGAGGCCCGGCAGATAATGCGTAGTTAGTAGTAGTGTCCATCTTTTTTGATTGTATTTAGGTCCGTTCGTAGTTCGTCACGGTCTTGTCGACTCTCGAGTTCTCTAACTTTAGACATACCCCCTCAACAACTCACCCATACTCTTGTCCTCCTTCAGAAATTTGACAGAACCGAATTTAAAAGCCTGACGCGACCACGTAATACCCGCTTACGCACGCGTGTCGCGCCAAGCCAGCCGGGACTGCTGACACTTCTACTCGATCCACCACCTCGGTCCATCCTCCAAGTCCTGCTGATCTCTTTTATCTATGGAGTCTCACTCTTTTCTTATTGATGATTGAACCACCTCTCACTGCCTCTCACTGGGCGTCTCTTTCATCTGCTGTCTAGAAGCTGAGATCAAGCTCCAGGTGGTGCTGCGGAGGGCTTGAACAGGGCCTTTGAATGTCGAAGGGCAGGCTCGCCAGGGTAGTGTGTTGGACCGAGAGAGGGGAAGACAATAAAGGTGCCAGAACGAGGTTTTCTTTCCTTTATACTCCGCTACTAACCCCAAATAGCTTTCATTCTAGGACCAGCGTCCAACCCGAAGTCAAGCCAAGTCATCTGTAGTGTGAATAAGATGAGGCCAGCAACCATTCAAAGACGCGAGAAGTTAAGAAGAAGTACCGAAGGTGCTCAATTTCGCTTGTGCATGGGTATGTATTGGTATGTATTCAACATCCCTCCATCTGATTGGAATGAATGAATCCAGACGCGCGCATCTTACAGCTCTGATCCTCGGGACATATACGCACATTTGCAAGGAATATGCCGATGAGCTTTTTCCCCTTGAATTGTCGTGTATCTCGTTGATCATTGATCTCGGGCAAGTCAATTTTAGTAACTAAGTATGCTGCCCCGACTAAGCTCAAATCTTTACAGAACACATCAGAAGCATCTAGAGAAGAAACACCTGCTCTGCCATCGTCGTGCCGAAGAACGTAGGAGATGCAGACTCGAAGGCCCCGATCCGCTGTTCGACTGAGCTTTCAGCTTATCCGATGCACGAACGGGCTGAAGTCCCGTAGCTGCCATCGAGTGCTCACTCGAGAGCTGTTGACCTAGTTCGTTCATTCGACTCCGTAGCCTTTGGAAGTACCTGTTTGCGGCCTGTATTTGGGGTGATCGGACTCCATTCGGGCAATCAGAAGTCCGAGGTTTACTTAAGATCTGGAGTCACCAACGGGGAAATCTCTTTTTCACAAGGTATGATCACGAACAATCCAGAAGGAATATGCATGGTAACGTTTGATACAGCGACAACATCATAAAAGGCTTGCCTGTCTGGATCCCCTTCCCCACTGGTTCTACCCCACGCTCCTTCACCTCGCTCGTTTCCCCCGAGTTGGAGTGCACCGCTATCTGCAACGGAATGAGTCTTCAATCTAGGGAGGATACTGTGAGTTCATCACACGAAAAGGAGATAGGGTCGCTGGAATCGAAGAAAGGTGAGCAGGGCGTGCATCCGGCCCTTTTCCCCGAGCTTAGTCCTTGATTAGGGTCACAGCGCGAAGAAGACAACCTCCCAGTCCCCCAAGTTGTGATCGACTTCCCAGACGGTGGCTTCAGAGCTTGGACAATCGTCGCCGGAGTAAGTGCATCACCTTGCATGGATGGTGTCAGTGTTGTTGATTACTCGTTTCCCAGGCCGCATGTACATCGTTCGCTACGTTAGTAATGGTCGTTCTCGCCTCGAGCCAGAAGACTGAGTGTATCGCAGGTTTGGCTATGTCACCGCTTGGGGAGTAAGCACCGTTTGTACTCCTCCCGAGTTCCCAGAAGCTTGATTTCGACTCTGCAGGCATTCCAAGCATACTACGAAGAAGATCTTTTGGCGGGTTACTCTCCTTCAACGATGTGAGCTTCCATGTCTGCCGTGATGCCTGCGTGCTCAATTCGTTCTTCCTAGTGCTTGGATTGGCTCCGTACAAGTAAGCACCACCGTCGCTCGCAACCGAAGTATACTTACTCTCTGTATTCCAGTATGCCTTGGTCTTCCTTCCCGCCTTACCAATCGGACGCCTATTCGATCTAGGCTATTTCAGGTTGCCATTCCTATGCTCCAGCCTACTCGTTGGAGTGTCCGCGTTCTTGACTGCTGAATGCACAAAGTTCTGGCAGCTTCTCCTGTGCCAAGGGATTTTGCAAGGGGTAAGTTTTTTCGTTTTTCATCGCTTCCCGTCACTTCATTTATCCGACAGGCGGCATGTGGGTGTACTTTCGGACCCATTGTGGCCATTGTAGGGCACTGGTTCAAGAAGCGAAGAGGCCTCGCCATAGGTCTGGTCGCTTTGGGCTCATCAATAGGTGGGACAGTATTTCCGATCGCAACAAGGAGATTGATCATTCAAGTCGGGTGAGTATCCAATGTCCGAAGGCTTCTCCCGCGCGCTGCTCATCGCCTCTCTCTTAGTTTCCCGTGGGCCCTCAGGATATTGGGCTTTATCCTACTGTTTGCACTGGCTTTACCTAACCTTACACTCGCTCGACGATTACCTCCCAAAAATATCAAAGGAGGGCTGTTCAATCCGGCGGCGTTCAAATTTATGCCGTACACCATCTGGACGCTTTCCTCTTTTTTAACCCTCCTCGGACTGTACACCGGTGAGTTTTGACTGTGATCAATGTGAACAATTAACTGATACGAGCTCCACATTCACAGCATTGACGTACATCGACGTTTCCGCAGTCCAAGCTGGCGTTTCTCGAGATTTTTCCTTCTATCTCGTTTCGATAGCGAACGCTTCATCCACACTGGGTCGCATAAGTACTGCTATACTGTCGGACCGAATCGGCCCCGTGAACTGGATCGCTCCTACAACTGTTGCCGCGGCCATTCTCACCTACGCGTGGCCATTTGCACAGACTCAATCATCTCTCATCGTTATCGCCGTCATTTACGGGTAAGTCCTCGTTCCCTCCTCGTTCCCTCCTATTCATCGAAGAATGATGAACGGGTTCCCTAACATACAACTCCCATTCAATGACTCCAGTGCCATGACGGGATCGTATATCTCTGCGTTCGTGAACCCAATTTTTGAAATGGGGGAAATTCATGATATTGGTCGCCGTGGGGGAATGCTGCTCACTGTTGGGGCGATTGGAGCTTTGATCGGGCCACCCATTTCAGGTGCCATAAGGCAGTCGACCGGATCATTCGAAGCGGTTGGGTACTATGCTGGTGAGTGATTTTAGTCTCGGGAAGCTGAATAGCTGTTATACTGATGCACGTTTCGACACGACTCAGGCTCAGTGATTCTCTTTGGAGTGTTTCTCATGATGGTCACTAGACACCTGATGCTTCGAAAACTCTGGGGAAAGTTCTGAGGGAGCGAATTGAGGAGGGTGTGTGAATTACATGAACTTGTACCATACGAAGACTATGCTATACTTTTAGCCATCCATCTCGATTTTTAGATTACTATTATGATTTTCGGTTCAGTGGGGGAAAGGATATTGTGAATGCAGGCTCGTCGTTCAGCCTTCTTGCCACTTGGTATCAAACCGGGCCAGCCAGGTACTTATAGCTTGCCCCACAACTTGCCCAAAATAAGGTGCCTCGTTACCAGCATTAGGATCACCGCCAAGATCACCATCGAGCCTTGAAATGTTTCGCGTTAGCGAATACTCGGTGATCCCATCGGGAGTCGGGATGACCGGGCACTGACCTGCGTAGTAGCCGACCTTTTCGAAGCCACCGGTAGCATGGTTTATCGCACCAGAGATGGGCGGTCCAGTGAGTACCCCAATAGCACCGATACTCATCACCATACCGGTCCGTCGACCGATTTCCTGGATCTCGCACATCTGAAATACAGGTAGCAAGAAAGCCGAGATGTACGTTCCGCACATAAAACTAGAACAGGAGGGGGTGACTCAGCACTTGTCTGGCTTTGTTGTGGCGCGCTTGGTACGTACCCGTAGATGATAGCTATAGCGACGAGAGATCCCAGACTTCGGGCGAAGGGCCAGGCAAAGGTAAGGATACCAGCAAGGAAGGTAGTGGGGGCGATGAAGTTGATAGCCCCTAATCAACCGACCGACCGACCGACCGTATTCCATCAGAAAGAGCTCTTTACACACCACTTGAAGCTTGAGGACTGACCAATTTTGTCGACCAACAGTCCTCCGACCAGCCTTCCAAGTCCCGAGGACGCATTGATGATCGAAACCAGATAGAACGAGATGTCGTTCGATACTCCGACGCTTGTGGCGGCGACGTCGATATAGGTAAGCACTACGAGATCGTCAGATCGCTGAAACGGTTTATAGGTCGCCTCTGGGCATGATTACGCAGCTCACCCGTGTACAAGCCAAGAAAAGTCACAACAACGGAAAGGGTATAGACGGAGAAGGCAGGGTCTTTGAAAGCAGCCCAGTTAAACAATCCTCCTTTGACATTCTTGGGCGGTAACCTTCGTTTGAGAAGGAGATTTGGGATGGCGAGGCAAAACAGCAAGATGAACCCCAGGATTCGCATGGTCCATGGGAATCTATGAGGGTAGTCAGAATCATACTCCAATGTTCATTTCCCAACAACGCCTACCCGACTTGCGCGATTAACCGTCTAGAAGCGATAGGAAATATGGTCCCTCCGACGGACGAACCGATCGCTGACAGACCCATTGCACGGCCTCTGTTCTTCCTAAACCAGTGTCCCATAACGCTAATAGTGGGACTAGAAACGCAGCCGCAAGCTATCTGACGTGGGATTAAATATCAGCGGGGTAAATTTGTTGGGGTGTGGGGATGGCTTACCCCTTGCAAGACGCCTTGACACAACATGAAATGCCAGTACTTGGTACACTCCCCCGTCAGGAAGGCACCAACGACAAGCGCAATGCAAGCGATCAAGAAAGGGAGTCTAAAGTATCCCAAGTCAAACAAACGTCCGATCGGCAATGCTGGAATGAAGACCAGAGAGTACTGCCGAATAGGTCAAAACATAAAGAAAGCTTTGGGATAACCCCAGGATAAGAAGCGGACCTGAACGGAGCCGATCCAAGCACTGCAAAAGCGTCAGGATGAGGATGTTCTAGAGTTCGGACAGGCAGATCACGTACATCGTCGAGGGAGAATGACCTCTCAATAGTGTGGTCTCGTAGTACGATTGGAAAACCTATACAATTATATGTCAAGTCAGCTTGCATCACTGAGTCGTTCGAAGGATCTTACACCCCATGAGTTCACATAGCCGTATCTGGAGATATCTCTCGTGAGCATCATAGGCTAGTGTCTAGTTATCAAATAGTCACTCACGTTGCAGTCAAACTCAACGCTGCCTGAACACACATCAGAGGCCTGTAGAACGATAGCGTTTCGACGACGTACCCCAAACACCACCAGCCAAGCTCGCATTCCGCCGTCCGGGAAGTCGAAATCGGGCGGACCAGCCACAGCTTTGGGAGGTTCGACTCCAATCTCTGCCTTGGTGTCCACCGCGACTTCGTGGCTCGGGTCTTGCTTGTCCATTCTGTCTCCGGGTGGGTGAAGAAGAGTTGCTGGCGAGGCTTTGTGGAAAAACATAGCGAAGGTATTTAAGAGAGACAACACCCTTACAGTGGCTGGAGAATGTGTAGACTGGGGAGCCGCACACTGAACTAAGGGCTTGCGAGGCCCAGCGGCACTGAGCTTCCTCGAACCTCCCGAATGACACGAAAATAACCGGAAGTCAAATCCATGTTCTCCTGTCCTTCATTGCTGGGCTGAGCTTCTCTCTTCACCAACCTTGCTCTTTCTCGGACAAATGTTGCAAATGTTCGCCTAGTGTCCTGCAGTCTTCGGGTGTCTCCCGTCGGAAGTCTTCCGAAGTGCCTTGACCCTGTTGTAGCTTCCTCCCACACCTTCGTTGACCCACTTCCATCCGAGAAAGTGTATTGGACTAAAAATAAAACTTGAACGACACGAATCATTATCAGTGAATCCATCAATTGAATCCATCTATCAATGTCATTCCATCCGGTCGTACCATACGAACATTCATAAATCATAGTCTTCCCCATAACTTTCGTAAAATGAGTTGTCTCGTAATCAACATCAATATGACCGACAACACTACCATCGAGCCTATTGAAAGAGTGCTCGTGAATAAAAGGAAACACAGGGATACTGAAACCCACAAACTCACCCGCGTAGTACCCAACCTTTTCGAAGCCACCAGTAGCATGATTTATTGCGCCAGATATAGGTGGCCCAGTAAGAGCACCAAGAGCACCTACACTCATCACCATGCCCGTCCGTCGACCTATCTCCTGTATCTCGCCCATCTCAAAGATGGGGAGTAGAAATGACGAGACGTAGGTACCGCACATAAACCTGCACCAGGGTCAGTGTGAAGAGTGGTTGAATTGACGAAAAACCTACCCATAGATGATGGCTACCGCAATGAGAGATCCTAGACTTCGGGCGAATGGCCAGGCGTACGTGAGGATACCGGCAATGAAGGTAGTGGGGACGATGAAATTTATCGGGCCTGGAAGGGTTTTGGATGGGTCACTCGTTCAGAGGCACTGAACTGAACAAAAGAACCGACCTGTTTTATCGACGAACAAGCTGGTAGCTAACCTTCCAAACCCGGACGCGGCGTTGGCGATGGAGACGAGGTAGAAGGAAATGTCTTCAGACACCCCGACACTAGTTGCAGCGACGTCGATGTAGGTAAGCACTGTGGTTTTCGGTGCGTTAGGGAAACGAGAAAAAACCGATGGATGGCATGAACTTACCGGTGTACAAACCAAGGAACGTGACCACACAGGAAAGAGTATAGACAGAGAAAGCCGGATCCTTGAACGCAGCCCAGTTAAATAATCCCCCCTTGATATTCTTTGGGGGCAACCTCCGTTTGAGGGTGAGGTTTGGAATCGTCAGGCAAAATAGCAGGATGAACCCCAAGATGCGCATTGTCCACGGAAATCTGATGATAAGGCAAGGTAAGGGGCTCTATCATCCGGAAGACGCTGAAAGGTCGCGTACCCGACTTCTGAGATCAACCGTCTGGCTGCGATGGGAAATATGGTACCTCCGAGAGATGAACCGATTGCTGTCACCCCCATAGCACGTCCTCTATTCTTTTTGAACCAGTGGCCTATGACCCCCATTGTGGGTCCAAATACACAGCCACAAGCAAGCTGATACAAGCTGGTGGGTTAGTAGGCGGCCGAGATACCAAAGGAACAAGGAGAAAACGTACCCCTTGCAAGATGCCTTGGCACAACATGAACTGCCAATACTTAGTGCATTGGGCTGTCAAGAATGCCCCAACAACCAGTGCGATGCTAGAAATCAAGAACGGAATTTTGAAATACCCCAGGTCGAAGAGACGGCCAATTGGTAGCGCAGGAAGAAAGACGAGAGAATACTGTCGCCCGCGTTAGAGTGGCCCGTTGCCTGCCTTTGAGAGAGTGGTACACGGACCTGAACAGATCCTATCCAAGCACTACAAAAACATGAGCGTGCCATTCCCCACTTCGGATAGATAAAGCACATACATTGTAGACGGAGAAAGGTCTTGAAGCAGCGTTTTCTCGTAGTACGACTGAAATACGCCCCAGGAGTTGACATACCCAAATCTGAGAATCGGTCACGTCCAAACGTTGAGTTTTCCTGGCGCACGCTCAATTTGAGCACTTACGACACTGTCGAGCTCAATGCGGCCTGGAATTTGATTGAAACCGTTAGACTTAGACCTCAATAAAACGCCACCTTCCGTTTACCCACCCCAAGAACAACCAGCCAAGCTCTTAGCCCGCCATCCGGAAAATCAAAATCGGGTATTCCAGCGCTGGATTTGACCTCTCCATTCTCCTTTTTTGTTCCGGCATCGTCTTCAGTTTGCTGATCCAGCTGAAAGTCCTTGAGTTCACCTGGGGCCGAACTTGATTCGAGAGTTTCTGATGGAGAACCTCTCTGAGACGACATGCCAATTGAGATGGTCGTGGTAGCGTGCGAAGCCAACCTGACCGGTGACCCCTCATTATAACTGGGAAGCAATGTGGAGAAACCGAACGAAACGCACCCAAACTGACAGAAAAGTCACACTGATGAGTCAGTACAAATCAGCCGCTCGCAGCCGCTCGGACGAGTCTATGGAGGCTAAAGTAGATTAGATGAGTAGATTAGATGATCAGATTAGATAGCACCTACAGGCTAGTCAGCCTAACATCTCGCTGTCGGCATGACTCAGCTTCTGTTAGAAACTCTCACCCTGCACCGAAGGCCGTCCCATCCGAGTCGAGAATTCTCTCGTACTGGAGCTCAAGCGAGCCCCGGGAAGCCATACACGTTCCTTTGGACAGAAATAGCCGAACTTACTAAGTAATACTACCTTCTGGACTGTATTATCCGAGCTCACACGGCGGCGTGGGACATGTCGCAAGGTCGAGAATTCAACCTAGGCGTTCCGCTTTTAAATTGGTCTATTGGCTTGCTCAGAAAAAATGCAGCACCCAGGCCCCCAAATGATGATGGTGCGTCCTCAAACAAGATTTTCCAACGGGAGATTGACTCGGAGTTGAATCATGAATGCGTCTCTGCCTCCATATAAGTACGTACGACTTACGATCACCGTGGCCACGGCACCAGCAAGCCACTGAATATGCCTCCCCACTAGCTAACGAAGCCTTATTTCTCGCGCATCCTCACTCCCGACCTATATACCGAAGTTTTGAGACTCCATTTCCCGTGAAAAGAGCCTGCCAATATGACAGACGCCATCAAATTTTACTTCTTGCATCAACCGGATAACGCCCAGGAGCGTTTCGACGCCATTCACTTCCGCGCGACGAAACCCATCAGCTCTGTCCGTCCCGAAGTCCCCGCCTTATGAAAGTATCTCCCTGATATCGGAGACCCTCACTTTCCAGAACATGCGCTTGCCTTGGTATGCCTCCTCAACCAAATGCCGCGAAGCTTATACTACAGAGGCGTCGACTCCAGATATATCACCACGTTCTTTGACGAAGCTTGTAAGAAGGTCGTCGAGCATCTGATTGCAAAGGGGACATACCCTGATTCAACAGAGGCGCGGAAGAAGCGTGGGTACAGTTTTGAAGACGCGATGTTGAGAAAACTCTGGTTATACGCACCCCTCGTGAGTCATTCGGAGGACCTTTCCGACCACGGTCTTGCCGGGCCAAAGATAGAGTTGATGAGGAAAGAGGTAGAAGATTATTATGGCCAGCGAGATCCCGCACGGGACACGAGGGATAGAGACTTCGAAGTTAATGTGTCGTCTCCTGCTAGGCGAGGGCCCTCCAATGGAAGGTAGCGCAGCGGACCTCCTATTCTGGATCTACCGGGTACTGGATGCGCATACGCCGATTATAAGAGAGTACGGAAGATATCCATATCGTAACGAGTCTATAGGAAGGGAATCAACATCAAGAGAGAAGGAATATTTGAAGGCCACTCACAACCTTGATGCTGCGGGTCTGAGTGAGGCCGAAGCAGAGAAGCTACGGAGGGAGGTGAGAGATGGTGTCTGGGAGGATTTACCCGGCAAATTCCTGTGCATAGATAGATTGAAGTCTGCTGATTAGATTAAAATTAGGTTGGATATCCCCAGGGCCTTCACTTCAAGCTCCGGATATCCCTATGATGTAGGGTGATTTGTGGGTGATGGGAACTTTCTGGAATGATGAATCATGACGGGAGATTGACCCCGGGTCAACAGGGATGTGGCCTTGGTCACCACCAGACTATCATGCCTCGCGACCAGCCGACGAAGCCTGACTTCTCGCACATCCTCACCCCCGACCTATACCGTGAGGTTTTGAGGCTCCATTTTCCGTGGAAAGGGCCTGCCAATATCAAAGACGCTATCAAATTCTACTTCTTGAACCAACCAGACAATACCCAAGAGCGTTTCGGTGCCTTTCACTTCCGTGCGACGAAACCCATCAGCGCTGTTCGTCCATCGATCCCAGACCTGGAAGAGTATCTTCCCGATAGCAGTGACCCCCGCTATCCGGAACATGCGCTTGCGTTGGTGTGTCTACTTGACCAAATGCCAAGGAGCTTATATCGAGGCATCGACACCCGCTACACTTACATGTTCTTCGACGAAACCTGTAGAAAGGTTGTCAAAGGATTGATATCGAAAGGGGTGTATCCCGAGTCAACAGAGGAGTGGGAGAAGCGTGGGTACACCTTCGAGGATACGATACTGAGGAAGCTCTGGCTGTACACCCCCCTTGTTCACTCGGAGGATCTTGCGGACCATGTGTTCGTCAAGACGAAAATAGAGTCGATGAGGAAAGAGGTGGAGAAGTTTTACGGCCAGCGGGATCCAGCGCGGGACACGAGGGACAAAGACTCACGAGATACGCTTTTGATGTCTCGTCTTCTCCTTGATGGCCTTCCGCTGGATGGGAGCGCAGCAGACCTCCTGTTCTGGTTATACCGAGTCCTGGATGCGCACATGCCCATCATCAAAGAGTACGGGAGGTATCCGTATCGTAACGAGTCTATGGGAAGGGAATCAACGCCGAGAGAGAAGGAGCATTTGAAGGCCACCCACAATTTTGGTGCAGCGGGCCTGACTGCGGCGGAGGCTGAGAAGCTGAGGAGGGAGGTGGAAGATGGTGTCTGGGAAGACTTGTCTGACAAGGGCCCTCGATAGTTCCGGAGCAACATGTATTGAATATGGATTTAAGGCTGAGGAATGATGAGGACATAGGCATAGCATTCATGTAAGTAGACGGAAGTGGGGCATAGACAGTGCCATGGGCATATATGACAGCAATAGAAAGCGAGACGAGAAGACGAGAATGGCAGTCGTAGAAGTGAAGGTATCGTAACAATGCTTCGAGATTGTAAGGTAGGTAGTAGTCGCTTCGTAGGTATGGGGGATCGTGCGCGTGAGGATATAAATATGCGTGAAACGTGAGTAAGTATCAATAACCTAGACAAGTGAGCGATTTGCGAGACGAGAAGGCGAAAAAAGAGAGCAGAAAATACAACCGAAAAGTCGGTAATTTACACTTTTTTCCGAGTCCTTGAGTAGAAGGATTACATCAGAGTCAAATTTCCACCAGTGGCCAGAGCCCTGAATAACGCGTTCGCTTCTTCATATCGAGAATATCGAAGGCTGAACTGCTTGATTTCGATCGAGAAATCCTCAGCCTCAGGATCCACGATCGAGAACTTGATCAGGGAGTGGTAGAATCGGCACAACTGCAAGGTACGGGTCAGATTTGTGACTTGGGTAGCGAATCCTCGGAGCTGGCTTACGTTTTGTACGCCCTTGACCACCCTGTCGTCACTGATCAGCCCCTCCATTTCCTCCTTCTCTGCATTCTCGAGCCAAGAGATACACTGCGAAACGAATTTCCCGAGTACTTCAGCTTTCGTTAGGTCCGCCACGGTACTGTATCCATCAGCAGGCGTCGCATCTCTCAATAATCGTCCCATAAGGTCGAAAGTGGCAAGCGTAGGAGGTAGCGTGGTCAAAACCTCTAGAAATGGGGACGGAAACGAGAGGTGTTCAATGTCTTCGCCATCGATTGTATTCCACCCTCCACCGCCTCTGGCGATAAGGGCTACGCAGAGAGGATGTGCGAGAGTTGGGTTGCAAGAGATGATTGGAGCAAGGTCGAAAGGCGTGATCATTTGTGAGGATGCGAGCTGCGCGATCATAGGCACGACAACCTAGGTAAAGAAGAACATAACAGCGTCAGATTGGTGGACAAGACTCGGAAGATTTGCTACGTACCCGTTGTTCGGACAAAGTCAAAACTCGGTCTCGAGCGTCGAGTATCAACTGCATGGCCTTTGCGATCCTCTCGTTCTCTGCATCTTCACCAGACGTAACCTGTCGTTCAGTTCCTGAAGTCACCACGCGGTCTTTCAACTCCGATTTAGTTTGATTTGATTCCTTTTGTTTAGTATGGTAAGGGTCATCTCTGCAAAATGGTTCAGAAAAGAGACCGTGGTAGCCAAGTCCGACGCACATATCAGTTTCAGTAGAGTACATGTCGTCCTCGAGGAATAAGTTATTGGCTCTAAGTTTGGGCGGTAGAGGCGACCGCGCTAATGCTATGGGTGAGTAAGGTCCAATCTGGGGACGCAAAAACGTGAGTTACCACATTGGATAGGTAGCGTTCAGTACTCACATCGCTGCCATCGCCCTTCAGAATCTTCCACAAAACCCACACGAATGGCTCATTTGCAGCTACTCCTCCTCCATTCACCACCTTGACTGCCTGTTCCCGCTCACGTACGAATGCCGCGAACAGAACCGACTTGAATGGGTTGATAGCGATTGGATGAGGAGCGTATAAAAAATAAAGAATGAATGATACAAGTATCCGTTGTGCCAGCTATATCGTCCGAAAATGAATGAGATCGAGGATTTTACGAGATCGAAGAGATCACATACATCAATGGAGGCATTATTTGATTCCAGAATCGGCAACAACGCGTCAAGAGCTAGCTGAAAGCGCGATGTTGGCTGTACCAGGTTGGCGAATGAGTGTGCTGCGGTCGAGCAGGGCAACGAGTAGGCTTTGGAGAGTAGATGTGCTACCGCAGCCCTCACTGGATCTGCAGGCATAGATGGACCTCCAGCGCCTCGAATATTGCCCACACCGTATCCTGAGGCTTCCTGTGCCATGGATGTCGAGGAAAGAGGGTGCTGCTGTTGATACATCATCACCGTTCCGTTTCGTGAGCTGCCATTGAAGAGCCGAGAAGAACCAAACGCAGAGCCGTTAACGGGGAATTTGGAGGTAAGAACGGGAGTCATGGAAGCAAGAAAAAGAGGGCCAAAAGCCTGCAGCCCGAGCTATACTCGCGGTCGATGATGATGGTGACAGTGCAAGATTGCCGCCCTGTGACCAGGCCATGCAGTGCAGTGACGCTACGCAGAGTCGATGACCGTGACGGCCACGACTCCGAGCCCTGCGGGCCACGATGAGTCTTATTGTCGAGCCCTAATCAAACTCGGAGCTTGCTCGATGACGAGTGAGTAATGGGTTTAATTTCCGCCTTTTTTTGACGTCTTAACCGTTCCACAGGTCATCGTCACCGACGATGAGTACGTCCGCTAGTACCAGCTTTCAGCTGCCGGATTTGCTCTCTCTCACTCGAGGATTTGACCTACGAGCTAACAAGCGCTGTCACACCGCCCTTGAAGAATCAGAAGAATGGCTGAGAGGCCTCAACGACGCAGCAGGAACCCATGTCCTCACTCAAGCGGAAATCGAGCGCATACATGGGCAGAAAATGGGCTTGCTCGCTGCATTGGGCCTCCCTACCTGCGACACACCCCAGCTGAGGTTCGTTGCTGACTTTCTGGGGCTTTTGGTTATCACGAATGAGCGCGTCAAACGAGGCAATGGAGATGCAACAGATTGGGCAGAGATTGACGGGTTCATTGATGAGGTTGACTTTGTCGGACTATTCGAGAGCCATAGTTTATTCAAATGGTACGTGTCAGATGCTTTTTTTACTGCCGGAGCATGCTCATTTGCTTGCAGTTTACAGCCTCGTATCTCGCGGTTGAAGCAAACGACTAAATCGCATTGGCAAAAGCGATTCAAATCATCGGTTCTAACTCTACGCGACGCCCAGTTAAGAGTCAAGAAATATCGGGATAAGGTTCCGGAGCTCGATGAATATACCGAATTTGCGCGCGATTTGACAGGCTTGCGCGTCGTGTTCAATTTGCTCGAATCGGCGGAAGGCTTGGACTTCAACCTCGCAGGGAAAGATGCGGAGGATCTGAATAGGCTCAGAAGGCTCGCAGCAGAGTTCATCGCTATATCCTTTGTGAGTTCCGAGCGATCTTTACGAGCTTTCATACCCATGCTTGCCTTTCAGGACATCTTTTCGTTTAACAATGATCAGGCGGCAGGATGTCAGCTCAACCTAGTCCAATTGCTCATCTCACAGCAAGGTCTATCCATCCAAGGTGCCGTCAACCTCGCAGGAACGATGGCGAGCGAGAGGATTCAGGCCTTCGCGACTCTCGAAACCGAGCTTTGGGCTCGTCATTCTCCTCCTATCGCATCTCCCGCCGAACCCAGCACCTGGTTCTCGACGATAATGGGCTATTTCTACCCCGCGCCTCCAGCACGGTCGCCATCTATTGTGGAGGAGTGGGATACGGGGACCAGAAACGATGTATCACTCTTCATACAAGGTCTCAAAGATTGTATGGTTGGGTCTTTAAACTGGGCCTTTGAAAGTGAGATGTTTTTCGGGCAGAAGGGTGCAGCGATTCGTAGCTTCGGCTGGGTGTTCCTGTTGCCGCCCGAAGGCACTGCTACTCCATAAGTTTGTTGCTCATCTGTATTTCCCTTTAAATTCGTGTACTATGTACACTTGTCTTTACTGTAGATCACATCGTAACACCACCATCAAACATCCATTTCGAAGGCGTGGACACTACTTGAATTTCGCGCTTTGATGACTTCGTTCAATGTACAGGTGAAAGCGATCCTTTCTTTCCTCTCATCGTAGGATCTTCTACAGGCCTTCCCGGGTATTCTGTACCGCAACACTCATTCGGACGACTGTGCGTACTAGTGGGGCATGGAACTTTCCTCGTAGCGGGAGTCCTACCGACTATGTCGTCTTTTTGGGGTGCAGCGCACTGGAGTCGCAGCCATATACTTACGATGATGCCTCGCGACAAAGGGAGGGTAAGGTAAGGTAAAAGTACGCGTTATTCGTTCATAATACATGAGGTTCTGTCGGGGCTGGTATTCTATCCAATGTCGGTACGGGTAGGCGAGGAAGATACGCGAATAGGAAGGGGGATCGTCACTTTCCCTGGTCCCCGTATCTCGATAACCGCTACTTTCTACGCCCACGATCGGCAGCAATGACGCCGTCACCTCCCCAAATGATGCTGCGAACAGGAACCCTAAAGACACTTGCTGCTCAGATCGTGAAGCAGGGGACCCCGCCAAGTTTGCAGGCTTGAAGTACGAGGACTCAAAACGATCCCATCAGGCTTTTCGCCGTGGTCAAGGGCATGACATACGTATGGGGTACATACAGAACAGACAATCAGAATTCGACGTTAATGACGGGGATGTAGCACTAGCTTTTTTCAATGATACACGGTTTGAAAAGCGAAAAGTGGAGGAGGTTCATGCAACGGTAACTAGAGGATATGGATAGAAAGCCGAAAGGAAAACGGGCGGTCCTAGGGAATAGCATATGCGATCGCGTGGACGAGATCATGAAAGGAGGCATTGGAGAAGACCATCACTCTCAGCCAGTGCAGATGCGGTGAGAGACGGTCAGTTTCAGGCCAAAATCCTCGAGATACTGCAACGAAGGGAACGCCTCCGGCGGGATTTCAAAGTCCCACCAAAACTGAATGCCCACAGACTGTAGGCGATCGACTCCCACAGAAGAGGGTACTGATGGAATTTGGATCAATCTGGATGTCAAAGCGTTTGTGAGGATCCGCTCGTCTACATTCTCGCCGAAGAGCTCAACCTTCAGGTCCACGAGACGCGGCAAAAACGCTCGGTGGCGCTCATTTGAATTGACGGTGAGGAGTTCCAGGAGGCGAGGACTGGCGATAGGGTATCTCTCCTCAGTTGTGCCAATGTCAAGCGACCTTAATTCGGGCATGAGGCGAAGGAGAGACGAAAGTTGGGTATCTGTGAGACGGGGGCCAGCGAGTCTCAATGACGCGATGGAGCAGGAAGATTGCCGGATGAGCTCCTGCAGATGAATGAATTTGACTTCTGCATATTCGATGTTGATAGTAGAGAGGTGTGGAAAAATGAAGTGTTGCACATTCGGAACTGACTCGGAGTATGGATGGGATATTGATAGTGTCCTGATCGTGTCCGACGTAACCGTCCTGTCGTCTGAGGCCCCTCTAGCTTGATAAATATCACCCAACACGAGTTCTTCCAAGGCCGTGCACGACGCCAGGACGGTCAAGACGGAGGCTTCCGAGCACCATTCCAAGCTGAGGACACGGATGTTCGTCCATGGAAGCTGGAGGCGACCATCAGTGTCTACAGTGTCTGTATCGACTGAAGTGAGCGCTACGCAGTTCCGGAACCGGTCAAGAGGAAGGGAAGGATCTCGATCATACGGCCCCGCCAGTGCTGGTCCTGTCATCAAGCGAAGGCTTCTAAGAATGGGGAAGTTGCTTTCACCTGCCATGGAGCTGGCGAAAAAGTCGGGTCCTCGGAAATCGAGCTCTTCCCATCTTTCCGAGTGTTCCGCGAGGAGGCGCATAATGGTATCACTCAGTACGCACTTGTTTGGTTGATAGTGAGAGTAATCATTGTGGATAGTAATACTGAGCTGCAGAGGGACTGGAATTGATCGTTCCAAGCATAGTCGTAGCCGATTGATGAGAGGATCTTCTTCTCGAAGAATCTCCTCTTCATCCGTGCCTTCTTCATCCACGACTCTAAGGCTCGTGATGTATATGGAAGACCAAAGTCCTGGCGATGATAAGGCAATGTCCCTCCAACGACCGCATACCATGGATAGTGACGAAGCTGGGGGCATGGTCAAGTCCAGAAAATTGTATTCACAACAGTGCTCAAAGATTCTCGAGAGAAGCTCTGGAGGCAACCGATGGACTGGCGATAGCAGAGTCCGATACTTCTCCATTTCCTTCTTCTTCGTCTCCCTCTTCGACTCCAGCATTGAGATCAGAGCCTTGTACTTGTTGATCTCAACCTGGCCGTCGCGGTACTTTCGTTCAGTATCGCGCAGGTAATTCATTACATCTGTCCGGTCTGACTTAGAAACGGGGCTCCGCAGAAGCCTTTCGAACTTTTCGGACGGATGGGTGGGCTTCCCCAGAAGGGATTCTGAGAACGATAACGTCGCCATCCTCGTTCGTTCTGGAATCACTGGCAGGTCCTACTAGCGAGCTGTCCAAATGGGCGTGGATGTAAGGGACCTGAATCGGTCGTGTGGAGCAGAGCAAAGACACACCGGAGGAGCCGTCTGGAGCACAGAGGATTCCTGAAGATTGATATCGAAGGGTCAGTTGTGCCTCTGCAAAGCACCAGTGATGGATAAGTGAAGAGGACGTGGGACCGCAGATGGGCCGATCGTGTCAACTAGTGACCGGCAATTACCGGTCACACGTAACGCTAACCTAATGTAGGCAGCTTCGGAAATTGAACTCAAACGCATACACTGGCAACCAATCTGTTCATTTTCAAACAATCAACGCGATTACTGGATAAATGGCAGGTGAGAGGAAGCTAATCCAACACGATATCTATAATCATCCCGTTTTTCTATACTAATTCAGAGTTCTCTCTCTACCAGGCACCTCCTAGGCCGTAGTGTGGGCTCGCTACCTACTCGTACGCCGTACAGAAAAGTCCAAACCAAAGACAAATTCAGAGAATTCAAGCAAGCATTCGACAATATGTAAATATGAGCGAGGAAATGAGGAAACCGATCAGGAGAATTACGTCGAGGTGAAAGAGGTGTGCCGGGTCATTCATAGCGAATCGGTGAGCTGGATCACAGATCCAGAAAGCGTGGATATCTCGCTCTCTATGGGAGGGCCTCTGTTGATGTCCTTTTCTGGATGGAAGAAGAAAAGGTGGGCTTATATCTGTCCAGTTCGAGTGTTTCGATGGGTTCTAACCATCAGAAAACCTCAGGCTAATCAGCACCCAAGTCACTTGCCAATCTCTGTAACCACCTCTGCGTTTCCCGTATCTGGCCGAGGCGTACTGGTCTAGGCGCGGCGACTTCAAGAGTAGAGATGGTGACTACTGGCTCGTCGAGAGCGTCGGGAAAGACCTTACGACGGGGAACGTACTCGATTGTTTCGCCAACGCACCAGTCAGGCTCGGTAGATGAAGGATAGATTCTTCTGCGATGGAGTGCGACCAGCTCGCTTGGGTATGTGGTAGTCATGAACGAAGTCACGCCCAGGTCACTGTTGTAGAGGAGAGGCGGGGAAGAGGGTACAGGAATGGGTTGTTGGTGAGCAGCGGCATCGACGTTGTGGGAAGGATAGAGCTTTGGGATATCGGGAATGTCGGGGAAGGAGTAGCTGCTCAACGATGCAGGAATTGGGATATTGTCGTGGAAGGGATCGGTGAATTGAGGGGCACGGGATGATGCAGGGGCTGGACGTCGAATCACCCGCTTTTCAGCAGGCAATAGCGACGATTCGAGGTCACCTAGAGGCATCCTCCTCCGAACCGACCCTCGTTGCCCTAGTGCATTCGCCAGCGATCCTCCTTCCTTCCATTCTAAACCCTGCTTGCGGGCGGGTACCGCTGGCTGGTATGCGTTGTTCGTGCCGGACCTAGAGTACTGGAGTCTTGCAAGACGATCCAGTACCTCGCATTTCTGTTCATCTCCCCACAGCTTCTGTGTGTACTTGAGAGCCTCGAGTTCACGGGCTCTATGAGCGTGCAGGTGCAGTCCGCCATCTTCGCCACCATGATTCGTCACGAATACTGGAGGTTGATTCTCCTTATCATCTGGCGAACCGATGGGGGAATGATTTGGTGACTCGTCGGATGATGAAGAGTTTGGGGAGATGGCTGGAGGGGGATTGAATCGTTGAAAGACGGGCTCAGGACGGTTCAGGATTCGATAGAGGCGAGGTACTTCGCGTTCGGGCTCATTCTACGCCATTACTTCAGCACTCAACACGTCGAGAACATAAGAACGATACGCACCCGAATCGCGTTTACTTTCCGATCCATTTCTGCAGTGCTTGCGTCGCGTACGCGTTGGATCTCTAGCGAGAATAACGCGCACGTTTCGTCGATGTTGATCGTGTGGGGTGCATTAGCAGGTGGAGGTGGAAGAACAAGAGATAGAGCTGAGTTGGGATACATTGCCAATACGACACTGGGAGATCGAGCTCAGGTTGGGATTTATCGGTTGTGGCGAATGGTTCCGAAGATAGTTGGGGAGAAAGGCCTACAGATGCTCGTCTCTTTTATAGGTCGCCAGATTTTGGTGGCGAATATTTTCGTGTGGACGCCTTTTCCCGCTCTTTCCATATGGAGTATGTCATGGCACAGCCGATGGCCCCAGCATCGACAGGCCTACCTTCAAAGGCCTTTGTCCACTCTTCACGTTTGTAAACGTGTTAACTACTATGTGGATACCATTGTCTACTTTGCAGCATGAGGCGAGCATTACCGACTCGTCGGAATCTCTGACGTGACTCAGAGTTCTCAACAAGCGCGCGACAATTCTCCCGCGGAAATTAAGCCCCAGATCGACAGATTTTCGTCCTCATGTCGCGCGGAACCGGCATCCAGGTCACGAGCTTTGGAGAGTGGTGCTGTTGCGGTGGGCGCAGCAGAACTCATGCGCGTGCCCGCAAGGTTAATCTGGGGCGTTATAAGCCATGCTAGCATGTCATCTCCCTTTTCTCGAGCATACTTGACCCACAATGGTATCATCGCCTGTTCTTCTCAGCGGTGTGGGCACGACGACTTCCCCCCTCATCGCCCGTTCGTCGCTCGAGGATATGCAAGCTAGGAGAGGCCGTTTCGATGATGTCGAGCAGTATGCTCTCCAGTCAAAAGCAGACGACTTCAAGGACTATCCGGCGACATATCCGACCTACCGACAGGATATACCGGTTCCGGGTAGTCTGGGACCTGGAATGTCTGGAGGTGACTATGCCTTAGGCGCGACTTCGGTGGTCTCTTCGAGGCGGTGAGTTAGTTTCTGGGACCTTACAAGCACCCGACGAACTCGACCTCATTTCTCAGCAGCTACGATATCCGTCATATTCCTTCGCGTTCCGGGTCGCTGGGACCTGGTTCGTCTGCCAACAGCCATCATAGCAGTCTCATGAGCAACGGTTCTCGTACTACCTCTGCTTCTATCTCCAGTTTCGGGGGCTCATATCGGTGAGAGACTTTCGACGTCCATCAGCTCAATGAACGTTTCTCATTCATACTATTTCACGTATGGTTCGTCGGCACCCTCGATTTCGTCCTCCGTGTCTGACAGAACTCAGACTGCGGAATGTGTCGCTTGCGGCGAAACGGTGGCCCTTCGAAGTTCCTTCGAAGCCCCGTGTGCTCATCACTACTGCGAGACCTGCTTGGAGCAGTTCCTTGCTGCGTCTACCACCACCGAAACGTCATTTCCCCCTTGGTGCTGCGACCCGGAAAAGAAGATCGACGTTTACACGCTCATAACGACAGACGGGCATGCTTTACCGAAGCTCACCACTGGGGCTCTTATCAGCGAGGACTTGTCCCAGCGCATCCATGCCAAAGCAAGGGAGTACGCAGTTCCATACAAGAATCGCGTGTTCTGCGCCAATCCTCGCTGTTCAGTTTTTCTTGGATCCAAGATGACGTTGGGCAAAGCGACCTCTCCTCGGACTGCTGAATGCCAAATTTGTTCGACCGCAGTTTGCCTCGAATGCAAGCAAGCTGCGCATTTGACCGGCCAGAAGTGTCGAGGTAACCCAGCTGAAGGGTTCGATGACGCTTCGATGGCCGTTCGGGCCCTTGCGAAGGAGAAGGAGTGGCAGACATGTTGCGGATGCTATGAGATGGTTGAAAAGTCCGAGGGGTGCATTCATGTGACTTGCAGGTGTTCGACGCAGTTCTGTTATCGCTGTGGGGTACCGTGGAGTGATGAACATGAATGTCCTCGTCCTCCTCCTACTTTGACGTAGTTTCCTTGTAAGTTAGATGTGTTATCTGATTCGCAGGCGATGGGTTTTCTGGATTGTGTGTTTGTACTAGTCTCAGTAACGAACCTTCGTTTCGAGTACACAGATTTCCAGTCACGTCTGCGTATGTTCACGGTTGTTGTCAACGAGACCGATCCGCCTACGGCTGGTCCCTGCCTCAAACCCTTATATTCGGTAGTTCAATTGCCTATCTCGAGGCTCACTGACACCGACACCACTGACAATGTCACTGACAGCTGTCCTCAATTACCCTCATCTGATCGTTGTGGATTATCCGGCATGTTGCGTACCGAGTACTAAAATTCGAAGCTGAGAGGTGGCGGTGCATAATCCTTTGTTCTTTCATCCACCTCGACGCGGTTCAAAATTGCGTTTGGCTCTGAAAAAGGCCCTCTCGCATCTACTAGAACACTCGAAGTAAGTGCGGATCACTTCTAGTCTTCCAAGAAATATTCCTCAATTCTCCCTGCCCCTACTTCAGCATTTACGCGACCTTCTTCGACAAACCACCAAAGACTCTTGTGCCGTTCGTAACCTTCATCACAAAGTTAGTTTCCCCTATCCTCAGCCAACTTTGGAATGCACTCAACTTCTCCAGTCATGGGTGCTTTGAGCTACTTAGCGAAAGACCTACAGGCCTCACCACCATCCACGATAGACCTAGATCGTGTTGGCTTTCGGACAAAACGGGCGCTAGAAGCACTGTCTCGTATTGCACAATCTCTTGAACGATCCCCCAATCCCACGACTGTAGATGGGGTCGCAGGCAGCTGGAATCGAATATGGCCATGGATGCACTCGATAGCCCGCGCAGTGTTAGATGAAGCTGGCAAGCCCACCACCGAGGAGGGTGAGGAATTCATCCAGGAGTATCTTCGAGTAGCCCCCACTTTGTTCTGCTACCCCATATTTCAGGACGGGTGCTCCGATCACGGTCTGGTGGCCGATCGCCTCAAATCCTTCGTGGAATCAAACCCTCGCTTGTTTCCCATCGCCGTGCAATTGTGGCTGTTTGGTAGTCACCACAACCGTCCTTCGGCATCTGGTCTAGGAAACACTGTCGGTGCACTAGCTGTACATGCAACTAGAGGACCAGAGCTGGAACACGTCCTTCTAGATGCGCGGTGGGACGCCATACGGGCCTCTATCAGACTGATAGTAGGACCTGCCAGCGACCCGGCTATTCCATGTGCCATGCTTCAAAGAGGTCTCATCGTCTTTCAGTACGTGGTCGGAATCCTATGTGATCTTCTCAGCGGGGCCACGCTACTCTCGAAGCTCACCTTCAACCGTGCCGTTCCGTCTCTTGTGCTCGTCATCTCGAGGCTGACGTCCGGGAAACGGATAGGTTCTTCTTGCGGTCACTCAGACTTGGGGGTGTGCGCGATAGAGTGTATTGAATTTCTTCAGGCGACTCTGGAGTACGACACGTTTCTCGCGATAGAGGCGCTTGACTCAGGAGTCCTTCCCGCTGTTTTGGCCGTTCGAAAGGTACTCAAGCCACATCATTCAGATCCCCCTTTCACTCAGTTCGGAGAGCGAGTAGTGAAGGCGTTCGTGTCTTTCCTAAATAGCTTCCTTCCTAAGCTGGTCTATCGTCCTATACTTGTGCGGGTCGTTCGATGGATCAAGACGATACGGAAATCGGGGAAAATAGTATCCGAAGAAACCTTCCCCGCGTGTCCTGCGGTCTACCAATCCTGGATAAAGCTGGAGTATGAGGCGACTAGACGATACGGGTTTATCAAGACAATACTCCAATCAGCGCCAGATGCGTGCTCCAATTGTTGTTATACAAAGGTCAGAGTCCTCTGATACCTGAGCACTGTTCACGCGCAAGATTCCTGATGCTCTGACACGCCCATCACAGTGTCCATGCCGCACAACCGCGGAAAACCATTCCCTCCATCGGTGTACTGGATGTCAATCAGTCGTCTATTGTTCCAAACGGTGTCAAACGACCCATTGGAAGACGAGCCACCGCGAAGAGTGCTTCCAGACCCAGGAAAAGATACGAGGTATGTAGTTAGTGCGTTACACCGTCGACCTTCCTGAACATCCATTCGTGAATCAGATGGGAGGACCACACGTTGGATCTGTAGCTTTGAGATCACCTTTCTGCGAATGCAGATTGCCCTTGACTTCGGGGCCAACCGTCGTCTGATTCGTCGCCTTACCCACGAGTACGCTACCCGCTATTCACACGCTGACAACGACGATGGAGCCATCGCATGGATAGACTACGAATCGTTTCCGCCAAGCATAGAAGTGAATAGCATTTCATCTAGCCGAAGGAGGGTCAAGGCTTTCGTCCGTGATCCCATAATAGGCGATCCCAGGAAGGGTATCGATAGAATGGTAATGGCGATTGGGATAATTCCAATGGCTGTAATGGAAAGGGGGAAGATGGATATCGTTCTATACCACCTCGGCGAGCACTCATACGAGGATGAATATTGACTCATGTAACACGTTTTTGAAATCGTCTACGACGAAAAGAATGGATGTCGAAATTTAGCATTGTACTCGCCGTCCGTCCGCACTTGTGGGATCCCATTCGTGTCCAGAAGCTCGACGGAGTCGGATGTGGTAACCACCACCGCGTAAACCAAGATTATGACGTTCCACAAAATCCAATCGGTGCACCACTGGAGAGAACAACAAGCTCATGTCTGCCTGACATATTTCGGCGAACAGGCGTCAACGCGGACCTGTAAGAATCTCATGTTAAATCATTCACACATATGCGGTGAAGTTCGACTATGGGTATATGTCTGAATCGAAGAGGAAGATGTGTACATAACTCATGATAATGCGATACCGGACTCGTTAAAAACGAGGATTCCACCATTTACCCTCCACATCCATGTTATCTCAGCACATCACACCGCAACTCAAACAAGTGAGGTTGATTTGTCCATCTCAGATCTTCCCACAGTACTTGTTTCCTTAAATCCTGTCAGAGACCGTCGAAGGCCGACAATGCCATGATTCGACGCCGTGTGTTGTTGAGTATCATTCATCCCTTCCTCGAATTGCAGCGTCGATACAATTTGCTGAACACTTTCCACGGCTTGCCCATACGCGATTCGTACGATCATGAGGGTCGGAGCAATTGCCTGTGACTCAGGTGCGTTAGCCCAGTCCAACGAGTATAATGGAGGGTAAATACAAACCGCCATCTGAACGGAGATTACACAAAAGTTGAAAGGGGCGAGACCCTCATTTTTAAGATCTGTGCATGCGATCAGCCGCAAAACAGCAGAGACCACCGTTGTGGCGGAATAAAGAAGCCCGGATTCGAGACTAGAGCATTGAGTGGTAATAAGCGTCAAAGTGCGAGATGCACACTCGTTAATGGCCTACATTGTTGCGATGATTATTTTGTATCTTGTGTAGACCCTACTTCCGGTGATCTGTCCTACCTGACGAACCGTCCACCAAATACGACCCGCTGTGGATTGCGGTTGGTCAGTTGAAAAGGTATACATTCAAAAGTAGTGGAACCCACCCGTCAGCACGGTCAATAGAGAGGTGTATATGCCATTGATTATTGCGAGCCAACACAAGATGTGGCCGAACCGTTGGTAGGTGTCCCCATCATGATGATAAGTGGCCAAGGTCAGGTTCGCAGAAGCCACAAAGCTTATCACTGATGATTGTTAAGAAGTGACAAGGGAGGATGAGAATTGTGGCCCTTTGCCATATGTGTGAGTTACTCACTATTGGTAGTCAACACAATAAGAGCGAAAGGATAGAGGATCCACTTGCTCTTCCCCCAAATGACATAGCAACGGTGGACCTAATAGAGGTATTAGAACCCCTGTTCAGTATGTCCACGGTAGATCGAGACCTACCATCAAGTAATCAAAGATACAGCTAAGCCAGTGAGCCGGTTAGATGTGGAGATTGGAGAAAAAATTGAGACTTACCCTATTATGCCACTAGAGAAAGCATACAAACCACTTGGTTGGAAGTACAACCTCAGCTCATGTGAGAATCAAGTTGAAAGCACGTACATCTGTGCAGCAAATTTGGAACGCGACCTTCTACCTGAGGCGGATTCGAAGCGAGGGATATATTCATTTGTCTTGACACCATCGAAGGCATCTAGAGCGTCCTCGGCGTAGAGCCACACGGTAGAAGCATTGTAGATAGTGGTTAGTACAAAGAGCGTGATCATCCATTTCATGTATGCTTTTGAGGCGGATGATTCACGGCGGTGCCAAAGGACGTTTGTAGACATCCCGAATATGATGATATAAATCCCTGTGAAGGTCCTCGTCTTAGTACACAGCGGCCCTCATGTGGAGATCCGCTTGGGTTCTGGCCTACCGTACACGAAAAACATAGACTGAAATCACGGCCGTCAAAGGTTTTGTAAGAGAAAGGGAGTGCTGCATAGTAATGGCGAGGAACGTACCGACAGTGTGACTATAGACCGGACAATGACTGTCTTAACGGACGTGTAAACTTGATCCGAGATTTCTTCTGAGACCATGATGAATGCAATATTTGAGAATGGGTTAGCTTTTCATCTCTTTTGAGGACAGGGTATTTTATCTTCCAGTAGTCAGGGGAGCAACAGTAGTCCCGTATCAAGACAAGATGATGTACAACAAACTATCTGTCAAGACCGAAGAGAGCTAATAGCATCTCGGTACGAAATGCATAACCATCTGCTATATAACAGCGTGGACTTCATGAATTGTACTTTTTAGTAACAAAAGCTGGTTGAGAACGAAGACACGTACGCCATGGGAATTGGCGCTTTTCACCGCAAACGAGTGTTCCATCAATCGTTGCTCAAATGAGCGACGGTGATGCATTCCTGCCGAGGGCGGGCGTAGAAATCAATGATGTCTTGTTGCTGGCTGGCAACGAATCTTTATGGTCTCCTGCCTTCACTAAATTCCCAGTATGGCTCCCAGTCGTTTATCTGCAGATGCTCTAGGGATGAACATAAGTAGGGATTGACGCGTGCCATTGGCGTCCTCAGCGCCACCAGAGTCTCAGGATGGATAGAGGTGGGGCGAGTCGCGAGACCTGCCGTTGCCGTACGGTCATTCTGAAGACTAGGAAGCAGAGGCTGGATAGCAATAGTTGGGTCTTCGTTGGGCATCAGGGAAGCGGTGGTGAAGCAGTAAAGTGGTGGCGAAGCGGTAAAGTGGTGGTTCAGATCAAAGTTGTAAATTCGTGGGAACTGATCAGGTGTTTCGAAACTCGGCTTTTTCCTTCGGGCCGGCTGCGTGATAAAATTCTCAGGCCCATTGCACGTGCCTGCTGCTGAGTAGAAAAGACGCGACGCGCTGTCAGTGTTACATAAGTATACGACGCCGGCAAGCGGCAACACCCGCTACTGTCTCCTTCTGACGAAGACTTGTAGCCGGACAGAATCTGCCGGAGGACTTGGGTCACGCATGTGGGTGGTAGTTGGTTGAAGGGCCCTTCAGAGCCTGTTGGAGTCGACCAACGTCCTCCAACGTCCCTGTTCGATTTTCATCGACCCGTGGCCAAACAAAGCGATTGAGCTCACACACTGTCTTGTAAGTAGTGTTGCCCACGGCTCGGCTGGAGCTGTGGCTGAGTCGGCTCCGAGCCAAGCCAAGCCAAGCCATTTCCAAAAATGGCTTGGATTGGAGCCGCACCCCGACTTGGCTTATGAGCGGCTTAAAAGCCGGCTCAGCCGGCTCCAGCCACTTGAATCTCAAGATGTTTACTTTAGATCAATAAATGACTTTTCTACCTAGTATATGTAGTTATCGTTCCCTAGTTGTATGTAGACTATATACACAAGCAATAGTACACGAGAATACATGACACGAAACAAATCTGGAAGGCCACGTTGTTGGACCCTGGACCCGGGTTGTGGTACAGCCACAGCCATCCCATTCCAGAGCTCTTGTACTGCCTACTCACACGCATGTATGTTGTTCTAGCATCATTATATAGTGTAATAGAAGGGTATGTAGGCCTCAAGACTGTAAGAATAGTACTTAGAACCAAAATAACAAAGTGAGATTGTAAGTGGCTGCAGCCACGGCTAAGCCGGCTGAAGCGGCTTTTGAGCCAAGCCACTTGCTGTCATGTGGCTTGTAAGCCGTAAGCAAGCCGAGCCGCGATCAGCCAAGCCGAAGCCGAGCCAAGCCAGCCGTGGGCAACACTACTTGTAAGGCCCCACCAGGAACAACGATTAGCAAAGTAGATTTATTATACAACATACAACAAGTAAAATACAATGAAAGTGAAAATTAGAATGAACTACAACCCACCCATTCACCCTCCCCCCCTCCCAGCTCTGTTTGTTAACCCCCCATGGCAGAGCTACTTGAGCCCGAGATGGATCTCTTGAGTGTAAGCGAGGGTCTGGGTGGAGAACTCCCAAGGCTGAGTGTGAATGTCGTCCTGGTTGTCTGGTGGTGACTTCAATTGAGGGTAGTGCGGACGTCGACGACGTGCGTGACGGTGACCTTGCAAAATTGACTCGCATGAGATTTGACCTGCCAGTACTAGCGTAGCCAACGGCTCCGCTCGAGTCGCGGTTCTAGCGCTCGGGAGCGGAGCGGAGTGGAACCGCTCCAGAGATACCGCTCCGGAGAGCCAGTTAAACGGCTCCGCTCGGAGCTGACTCCGAGCGGCCAGAGTTGGCTCGAGCAGCCCACAAATTTCTGAGATTTTTTTTGTTGAAGATGCTGGCGCTTGGCATTTTAAACTATAAGTACTCGATATATTAAACCTCAATTGATATGCTAATGTGTTGTTAAGGAGTTTTCGAGGGTTTTGGGACTCTCAGCGCGAATGAGGTGTGGTGGGGCCTCACAAAGCCCGTGGGAAAGTTGTGCAAGGACCTTGCACAGCTTTCCCAGGGGTCAAGAATATCCAAACAAGCCTTTGTGATGTTTTCCCTATACTTTCTCACATGTATCTTTTGTTTTAGATAATTATAGTTGAATACATCAATCTAAGAACCATGTAAAAAAAAATGCCGCTCGAGCGACGACTTAGTCGCTCTGAGCGGTTCTGGAGCAGCAATTAACCGCTCCGCTCCGGAGCTGAGCGGGAGCCGAGCCGAGCGAGCCGTTGGCAACGCTAGCCAGTACACAGTCATGATGACTTGAAATCCCGACCTTCACCGGAATCTTAAAATCTACAAGGACAACTGTTCATCAGTTGGTCATTTAGTTGGTCTTGCAGTAAACCTACGTCGAGGGGTAAGAAAATCCAGACCGAGCTTGACAACGGTCATGCGCTCAGAGCGAGGGTTCTGAGGGACATTGTCCTAAAGCGCTAGACACTAGGACTTTAGAAACAGCGGCGGCGGCAGTCGACTAGCAGAGACGACGATAGAGACGACAGAGGTAACGAGCAGAGGGCAAGAACAGGTAGATAACTGGTCCCAACGACAAGTCAGATACATTGCAGATAGAGAAAGACAGAAATAACTACTCACCTGGTCCCAACGACAAGAGGTCAAGATGAGGGACCAGGTGTAAACTACCTAGCTTATATACCCAGTCAGAGGTCTGAGATATGAGTCGTGAACGAATAGGAAAGACAATAAGAAAACAATAAGGAAACAATAGTAGTCAAGTATAAGACAATAGCGAGTCAGGAATGAGTAACTAGGAGATGAGAGAAGACAATAAGAACAATAGAATGAATGGGTCGTGAAGAAGGTGTAAAAGACAATAGTGTGAGAAGGAAATATGTGGGAAGGGGAAACGGGCGTCTGGTAGGCGTCAAAGAAACAAGTAAGCGCTGAAAGGGGAATAGGCGCTGAGAAAGGAAAAGATAGGGGGAAAAGCGGCACTTCGTGACAGACATGACCCAACGAAGGGTTGCATAGACTGTAATCATATGATGTGACAGGAGGATTAACTCAGTCTTGTAAACTTTTGAAGGTGCGCGGTTGGGGAATATAGTCTGGTTACCCAATAAGGCTAGGGGAGATGACAGATTTGTCGGACTGTTCATCAAAAATGAACACGGAATCAGACTATTGACGGAAAGATTGACCAGACGGTCATGATTGCAGGTGATGCTGGGGGTAATGTGAGTTTAGAAGGCTGGGAAATTGAAGACATGCCTCTCGATTGAAGCACCGGCCTGCGAGAGGTGTGAAACAGCTCGAAAAACATCGGGCAACCCAATATACCAGGCATAACTAACCCTGTATCCAATCTCTTCCGAGCGCAACAACAGGCTGGAATGACGACGAGGGTGTTCGGGAGATCTCTCCAGGTACAAGGCGCTGTTGGGCACAATAGGAGCATCAAGTACTTCGTAGAAGTGTACCGTACACGTTGTCGGAAGATACCAAGTGGTGGGGCTCGAACGTAGAGAGAAGAGATGCAGGACGACCCGAGAGTCGGGTCGACAATGAAAGGTAACTCGGTTGGATTAATCTATAGACGCGGGAGATGCATAGAAGTAAAGAGAGGAGCAGGGTGCAAGGAAAACTCGAGAGCAGGGACTTAATGGAAGGTGAGCGCTTGAGCGCTTACTATGACACTCAGGAGGCTCACGTGCATTCACGTGCAGGGCACATGACTTAGTCGGATTTGGCTTTTCAAAACTTTTGTCCGTTTCGCTTAAACCCACTACTTAACAGTAGCGGGAATGCCGCTATCATGTTCCGCGATACGAAATCTCGATCGCTCTTATAAGGCTAGATGACGCGAGATATAAGCCCATCTTCCTTTCGCTCACCAGACGCTATACCCCCCTACCCAACGCGACGCAAGCGCCTGTTTACACTATAATAACCACAGCTATACCACTTGTGTTATCACCATCCACTATTGTTCAACTTCATGACTCTGACACACGCCCAACGATCCCATCTCATCCGTTCGACACGAAAACTGGGTGCATTGCTCGGAGAAACGCCGACCATTGAGGTCGCAGATCTCTCTCGAAGTAATTCCTCGTCATCGTCAACGTTCTCCCGCCCATTGTCTTCATTTCACCCTCACCCAACTATCAGCTTGTCTATCCCCGCAGAATCATTCCCGCCCTTTCAATGTAGCTCTCTACCGTCTACCCCAACCCGTTGCTCTTTGAACAGAGATTCACCTTGTCGCCCACATACCCCCATACCTTCAACAGACCGTGACTCGATTGAGTTGAGGCGAAGGCGGCTCGCCAAGCTTTCCCGGACATTTGGCGAAAACATTCCTCCTGAACTCGTTACCTCAACTGATCGGTATCCCGGTTTCGATGCTACCCTCGGCGAGATAAATCAGTACAGTGAGGATAGGTTGTCATGGAAAGAGAAAGAGAGTACAGAATCCCAGGACTCATTCTATCATGGTAATTTGCTGCTCAGTTACCCACGGACGTGAGTACTTATTGACCAGGACCTATAGTCGAAAAACCCACGCTCGATATAAAGGCTCGATCAAAGTCCCGTCGGCTCTCATCCATTGGCTCGCTTCCGCCCGAATCTCCACCCCCACCATACACCACGCTTGGGAGGTCTTCGTCCCTCATGGTCTCATCGACTCGTTCAAGATCCAAGCACAGCCATGCATTATCTGAAACATACTTTGGTAAAGATGATGGCGGGGACCTGGCATTCGAGCAACTCAACAATTATCAGGAGCCGCACGCTCATCACCTAAAATCTGAACTGACGTACCGGAGACAGAAGGGCTGGTCAGGGGAATGGAACCGCGATGATATGGACCAGGTTGTGAAGAAGCTGAGGATGTTGAAGTAGTCGAAGTGCCGAGCGCTTTGACTCATAACTGTATCAGTTCCATGCCTTCTTTTCTCGGGTTCGTCGATCTCTGCAGAGCACCTGTACCAGTATGCCTTCTATCCGACTCCAACATCTACTTGCGTTTCATCTTCTCCTCTTCGTTGCTATCATCTTGTAAACCTGTAATCATTCTCATTCAGTACACGTACAATCTCTATAATTCTAACACTCTACTTTCCTTAGTTGTACTCATTACTTTCGTACAGGTCTCGCCACTTCTCTGAATATCACCTGTACTGTACACTACCATACCTACATCTTTGTATTTATATCAATCGTCACCTGAACACTGATAGCTGTTCCACTTTGCCTAGATGTAGTATTACCGCGAGGGGAAAGCAGTGGACACGGCTGCAAATAGCCTTGGAACGTAGTTCCGCTGCGATGAATTGGACTTCGAGGGTATGGGCGCAAATGTATATCCGAACCCGTGGTTACCTTAGCGACCTCTTGATAGCACCCGAACGAAACGCGGATGCGGGGAACCCAATGGTTTTGAGAGAACACGACGCAAGCTGCCGACTCGCACACTGGACGAGAGAGAGACTGGACATCGATGTCGAAGTTCCACCCCTGGGGAACGATCATGACGACGATGACAAGGTATGAACTTGAAGCTATGCTCAGTGGCTGCCGCCATGTCGTGTTATTTGTGAGGTCAACTAATGATGGGATTTTGTGGCGTGTGGCTGGCGTGCTGACAAGCCCCTAGTAGACGCAAAATGATGGCTCGAAATGGATTTAAACTAGTGGAAAGGTTTTGACAACCCTGGTCGGTACTTGTACCGCCCTATTCCTGGTCCCCACGTCACCTCCGGTTCAAAAATGGATGCCTCGAGTGAGACGTTGAACAGCTTTCTTTCCCGTATGTACGACCCTTGCCTCTGTGACTCTATCGAAACATAGCGGCAGACCGACATCCAATCGGATGCAATATGGGGACATTCTTATCGTAATTAGGTCTGCTACTGGAATACCTGTCAGTCCAGTACCTCTTTGTATATATTTTCAAACTTGAGACCCACCTTTTCATGCCCAGCCCCCCGCTTGACTCGCTTGACTTGGTCGCAGCGATTGTATCTCTTCGAGAGTCATCCAGTCCAACTTTTGCCACGGGTTTTGGGCTGCTACAAGGCGAAACCTACATCAATTTTATACGTTTCATAAGTACCCTTGACAAGTCGAAGGAACATTGGCTGGCTGTTGCGAGAATCCCGGCATGGTTTTCCATCCCACTAATCGCTCTGAAACGCCCACCGGCCACGGCGTTCAAGAGCTTATTGAAGGGGGTCGGGAGATCATAACTTCGAGATCACGGGTGGCATCGATCTGTGTCCGTACCTGTAGTACCTCAATTCCTGGTATGGCTCAGATGCTAATCGAGACCAATGGTGGTATCTACGAGAAGAGATGTTGTACCTGGACCAAGGCTAGACGGTTGACTGAGCGAAGCATTGTCACTGAGTTGGCAGAGGAAGAGCACTGGAAGAGCGAAGATGAAATGTTTCGCACGGTTGATAAAGCGTGACCGCGTCGTCGTGACGTCAAGCGCCGGTGGCACGCGACCCTTTGTTCGAATTTGGCAATCTCAGGCTTGGGCTTGCTCATCGACTACATCGTGCTCGTCGTCGTCGACAACGATGAGCAGCTATCATCAATGGCAGCATCCACCACCAACAATGCAGGCTCACTACAGTCAGCCTCCTCAGCCACGACCACGATCTATGACTGCCGAGTACCCAGTCAATTACCCACCTCAGCATCGACCTCCTCCTCAAATGGCACACGCTATTCCTGCGCAAGCGCCTCCTCCCGGTCATAACCGATTTCCTCCACCTATGCAGGGTCCTCAGTACTCGAATGGATCATCAAGAGCATCTTCAGTATCACCCACTCGACGGCCTTTACCAGCCGTAGCAGCAGCTCCTGCTCACATGGGACATCCGGTAAAGCACCAGTCAATCGATATGTCCAGATTTCCACCGCCCCAGCCACCACCAACTCACTCACAGAGTTTTGTTCAAATGCAAGCTCAGAGGCTGCAACAATATCAGCAACAGCAACAACAACAGCAGCAACAGCAGATACCACGATCGAGGAGTCCTAGCCCTGTAAAACGACGCCCTAGCCCTCCAAGGTTCTATGGAAATGCAATTGGTACAACGAGCAATCCACCCAGTCCTACCAAATATCAGGGTCAGTTTCAGTTACCTCCAGCGGGATCCACTCCGACTGGTCCACCTCGTTCTCATGGACAAATCTTTGCACCTCCCATCACAACCTCCCAATCGCAACCTAGCCCGACGAGGTCAGGACCTCTGCAGCAGCAACAGCAGCCTGTCTGGGCTCAGCAACCTCCAGTAGGCCCCCCCATGGGCTCTCCGACACGTTCACAACCAATCCCTCAAGTACAGTATCCACCTCCGCCACCAGCTTTACCTCCTTCACAACAGACTCCACCTCAATCCCAGCTCCAGTTCAACACACCCAAGTCACGCCTTCCGAATCCTATCCTTGATCCACCGTCGCCCAGCTCCGCTACTTCTCCAGAACCGGGTCAGAAATTCGTCCCTTTGTGGAAGCGAAATGCCAATTCGTCGAGAATCAGAGGGGTGAATGGTAGCGTTGATGGTGGGTCTGCAATCAACCCTCCACCTCCTCAGCAGATGGCCAGGAACTCGTTCAGCTCCCCAGGAAGTGGACCCGCTCCGAAACCGTTCGTCTCATCGCAGCAGATGGACAGAACGATCGCCTACAGCACACCTGCTCCGACACAACCAGCCCCAAGGTCAACCTTTGAACAACCGCGATCACTCACAGAGAAAAACCGTTTCTCGTCCTCTTCCGCTATGCAATCTTCTCCCCCACAACCGCGCCAGATGGAGCGAACCCCTGCAACCGCCCCTGGTGGCTCGCATCCTTCACGCGGCTCTACTTTCCCGAGTCAGGCTCCCCCTCCCCAACCACAACAGATGGCCCGAAGTTCTGCCTTCAGTACCCCAACTGCTGGTGCCCGCAGCTCCAGCTTTGCCTCTCCGTCAAACTCTCCTGAGCGCGGAGGCAGGCGGCCTCTGCCCTCTGCACCAGGGGCAGGTTCTTCTGCAGCACCTCTTCCCCGACCTCAGACATACACTCGATCAAATGGCCCATCTTCAGATGCGCCACCCTCAACCCAATTTGGGCGCGGTAGACCTTTGCAACGAAATCAGCTGGACGACGAAGAGTCAGAGAGCTCGGAGGAGACCGACGATGAGTATGGCCCTAGTGACGAGGACAAAGGGGGTTTCGTTCACTATGTTCAGCAACGTCAGTCTCAGCAAGCATTCCAGATGGACAGACAGATGGGAGCATCCGATCCAGGCAACGGGAGGCACGCGGGTGGCCCCAGGGGCCCTTCGACTGCCGGTGGCAATAACGCACCTCGACCGCCAAGTATGAGCTCTGTGGCACGATCGTTACCAGGGACTGCGAGTACTACGCTAAAATTTGCCGCTATGAGTTTAGACGAACAAAATGGGGGGTCTAGTGGCGGACACTGGCCATCTGACTTACCTAGGCTCCCCCGCGGGCCCGGTTCGAGCTTTACCTCGAATGGAGGGAATAATATCCGGCAGACTTCCCCAAGGGGGATGCCCAATCTGGACGATGAGCCACCGCCTTCGCGACCACTATCAGCTGCATCTTCCGTTGCCTCGTCGTCGGCCTTTGGTTACACCGGAAGTCGACATTCGCCTTCGGGATCGTCTGTATCGTCGAGTTCGTACTACCAGCCACGGCCACAACCTCCCTTGTCGTCATTCCCTCCCCAAACGCCACCTCCCACCCAACCGCAAATCACTATAGAGAGTCCTAAGCCTCTTGGTGGTAGAGATCGGGTTGGGCAGGTCGACGTAAAGAGGATTGGAAGGGAAGCTGAGCAGGCTGACCAAGCGGGCTCTTTCTCCAGACCAAACTCCGCTCACACCTCTCGGTCCTCTCGACCTCGCAAGCCGCAAAGTCCGACTCCGACTACAGAAATACCGATGATAAATATCTCAGGTATCGATGGAGGAAATAGTGGCAATCGGAATCGGCCACCATCGGGAGGATCAGTTCCGATGATAAACATCTCTGGGATTGACGACGATGACGACCCTTTTGGAGGGCCCATGATAAACGTCTCGGGGCCGGACGATGATCATAGTTCTAGCTCACGACGAGGCGGCGGAGGGTCTGCAAGTCCCACGAAGATCGTGTTCGAGGTTCCCGGGATCAGTATCGATAACGGTTCTAGTGGAGGGATACCCCGGATTTCGGTTGACGACGAGGACGAGAGTAACGATCATCACGACCATCATAACCATCGTCGTCGTCCACTTCCTCAGCAGCAGCAACAGGTTACGCCTCAACCGAAACCTCGGGGGTTAATCTGTGGAGGTTGTCACTCATCGATTGTTGGCAGAATAGTTGCAGCGATGGGGATGAAGTGGCATCCAGGATGTTTCCGGTGCTGTGTTTGCGATGAGTTGCTGGAACACGTTAGCTCATACGAGGGCAAAGACGGCAGACCTTACTGTCACCTGGACTATCACGATGTATGTTTTTCTACTTCCTGTTTACTCTCGAAATATACTGAGGCTGAGAATGCAATAGGCCTACGCCCCGCGATGTTACCACTGCAAAACCCCTATAGTGGAGGAACGATTCATCTCCCTCGACGATGCAGCCCTTGGGAAGCGCACGTATCACGAACAACACTTCTTCTGCTCGGAATGTGGTGATCCATTCTTGAGTCCCAGTTCTGCCAGTAGGCACAATCGAGACCGGGACTATAGGAATGGTGGCGGGGAAGTCGCTGTCTGTGGTAAGTGCCTTTGTTTGCTTCCGTTACTGCTTAGTGCTTATCCTTTTTACGAACCGTACAGGTGATGGATTCTACGAGGATGACGACGTTGGGTTCACGGTGTATAAAGGTTACCCGTATTGCGAGGCTTGCCATGTTCGTTTGAGACTGCCCAAGTGTCGTAAATGCAAAAAACCCATTCGGGATCATGTTGAAGCCGTAGAAGCACTCGGAGGGAAGTGGTGTTGGGGATGCTTCTGCTGTGATGTGAGTACACATAACTAGCAGACGCTTGAGATTATTCTGACTTTCCTTAGATGTGCGAAAAACCGTTTGAGGAGCCGGCATACTATGAAAGGAATAAGAAACCGTACTGCGAAGGATGTTTTAGCATTATTGTAAGGAACGAGATATGACATTAGTTCTTTTATTGGTCAGGTATATCAGCATAGTATAATTGTTTGTAACAGTGAGATAGACGACCGGATGTATAGCGGCGAGATCGATTGTACATCACTAGTATAATTGCAAATTCGTGCAGGGCTTTGATCAAGGAAGTGGGTCCTCGTGGGTCCCGTGTCCGTTTAGTTTACGCCATTACACAGGGTTACCATTTCGGCCCCTTCCCGCAGGGGGCTTGGCTTCCGTGAGTATCGTCGTTCCCCTCGGGCGAACGCAGGACCTCCCGCCTTTCCACTTGAATCATAGTACTTGGAATTTTTGCCGCTGGCCTGCGAACCTCTGATTTCACGAAATCCGTCATCGCCACCTCACCCGAAAAAATTATTTGTGGGATGATTCGTACGAAATCCAGCCTGCCTTTCTCCGAAGTAAGGAATGAGATGCTCCGGACGACTTCCGGTCTGAATTCAACGGGTCAGCGTTGACCAAAATCCAGCTAATCCAACCTTGTGGAGTTGTAATGGTGCCATATTTTACACCCAATCTAACTGGAAACTGCATCCCATAGGACCCATTCCAAAGCCTCCGCAATATGAAAGGAGTCGCAATCAGGCCAATCAAAATATGATGGTACGCTGCAGAAACACAAAGGTTAAGTCTTCGGAAGTGCCAAGGAAGGCGGGAGGTTGTGGGAGTTGAGCAAGTACTTACTCCAGCGAGTGCCCACTCACTGATAATTCTCGCAAGTTGGGTGTCCCTTAACTTCAAGCAGTTGGGGCATGTAAGATCGGAAGTATGTTTAATGATTGCATCTCGAACTACGGTGGCAGTAGTATCTTGAAGAACAAATCGTCAGTATCTCCGGTAGTATGAGACGTGTGTGACAGTGGGTGGGTAAACTTACCGGGTTTGATGGTAAATAACATCGACGTGACACCAAGATTCCATCCGCCCTTCAGGCGCTGCTGTCTCCTAAAGTCACAGTCTTTGGTCGTGTTGTGGAATCCAAGATCAGTTGCCAGCAGCCTCTTGAGTGTCTCTTTACGGGTGCCAGCATGTAGCTGAAAGAGTCTCAGTAAATAGACTGACCCCATCCTTTTCGACAACTCCTCGCTGATATCTCAAAGCTTCAGGGCGAGCGTGTGCATTGACGCGGTTGTAGCGAGGGATTTGATATCGTGTTGAGCTGCAAGGGCGTAGATCTCGAGGGGGTGAAGTGGGACGCAGGCCAACAAGTTTTGATAGAGGTGGGACGTTGGCGTAATGAACGTCCCAGCCGAGATCCCATACTCAAGGAATCGATCGACGGCGGCCAGGAGGAACTGGATATCGACTACTGCAGGGGTAGTGCCTGAGACGTTGTAGATAGCTTGGGGCATGTTATGCAGCTCTGATGAAGTAATATCTCTCATGGAGAGAATTCTCTGCGACTTGTCCTCTGTCATGAGGGGTAGAAGGCCTTTGAAGGAGTTGCTTGAGACTCGCAGAAGTGTCGCCTCGTCGACGTAGAACACAACGGAGTCGCTGGATAGCAGTATCGTGTCTGCGGAAGGTCGAAGGCTACCGAGACTCGTGGGCCCGAAAGTCGGTGAAATCGATATGTAGGTCCCTCCTTCCATGGCACCAGGATACTCAAACTGAACGCGATCAGGACATGGGAAACTGCGACGACAATGAAAGATGATTACACCTCCATACCAATAGTGAACAATCCTTCGTCAAACATGATTCTTCTGGTGGGGGCGAACTTGAAGAACGGCGAGTGGTAAGATCACTACTGCGATAAGTTGCATCTTTTGATAGGAGACCGGGACGACGGTACAAGAATCGAATGATAGAAGCTTCAGGTCCGACTCACAAGCTCACATACCGGGTTGCGTGAGGTCCAACTTGGGGTCCTTCGACTCAGGGAAATTTTGTCAACATAATGCACCGCTTGTGGTCTCCCTCTAAATGAATCGGGGATTCCCTACCGTTGTAGGACACTACGCTGTGCAAACAGCCTCTCCCCGAAGCTAGCACTTTTTCCCGGCTGAAGGCTAGACTACTTCCTGAACTCGATATATCAGTGAATTGAGTCGGTCGATCGGAACCACCGGAAATGGAATGCCTGTATTCGGTCACTATAGACACGGCATTCACTCAACCAAAGTCGCCTCAGGATGTAAATTGTGACAGGCAAATAATGAAGAGTCGCCCTCCGAGATCAGGAGAAGGTTCGGGCTGGGACCTCTCTCCGGCAAGCCTCAGCCGCCCAATCGTCCTAAGCACGGACGAACCGGTGATACTGAGAAAACTCGTGAAAATGCAGACGTCGGGCGTTTTACGTACGATATCTGTGGCTGAATGAACCTACAGTTTTACAGTTTTCGTGATACACCGTGGCTCTTCACGAGGCAGATCAAGAAGAGCTTCAGTTGGATTTCTAGGTGGGATTGGACGCACACGAAAAGCTTTGCTGACCTTCTCAGCGTCTGGTGAAAATCAGTGAAGATAAGATCACACATGCGCTACAAACGTAGTCAGAATGAAATACTAGGGGCGACGCATTATCACGTACCTTTAGTCTGGAAATGGAATGGCAACTTAAGTCTGCCAGTCGTGGGTCCTGGACCTCTTACCAGGGAAGGCCAAACTGCCTGCTGCGTATCATTAACTGAGATACTACAATTAGAGTCCTGCATACTGAAGCAAGGTCCACCAAAACTTACCGTAGACCAAAGATCCATTGCGACTTCGAAGTCGTTGTCGAACAGCATGAATACAATTGCCAGCGCCCAGATTATCAGCTTCTAAGGTTAGGTCGGGCCTCCGGCGCTTGCGGCTTGTGTTGCGAACCCGGACCGGACTACGCGGTAAGCAACACAGCTCGCTTGACTATTGCTTGACTCTCAACCACCAGGCCTACTACAGTCCAACTACAGTCTAACAATGACCAGCCCAATGATATGACCATCGTGGGTATGCCGCCAATCACCATTGAATAACGGTCAAAAACTAAAGTGAAGGCTACACCTGCCAAGGATCATTGGGATCGAGATGGCGAGATGGACACACGGCCCCAGGTGCTCGCTGTTGGGTGTTTTGTTCGAGAAACAATTTTTTACAAAGATACTGATCATTTGTTTCAGAATAGCTCTGATTCGGTTCCAGCGGATTGAAAAACCAGCGCTCTGATTGAGAAAGTTAGGTGTGAGTCCTCGTGGGTCCCATCTCCAGACTCCATCAGATTCACAATCAAACACACCAAAAAAATGCCATACAGGCTCACCATCTTGGGCTCGTCCGGCAGGGGGGGTATCGTCCGCTTCAATCGAACGCAGGACCTCCCGCCTACCTCAATATGGGACTTGGAGTTCTCGCCGCTGGACTGCAGGCCTCTGATATCACGACATTCGTCATAGTCACCGACATTTCACGCTTCCTGCCCTTTTCCGACCTAAGTCACGCTGGATGCTCCGCACGACTCCCAGTCCGAATTTCGCACATTAATTGACCAAGAACCATGATCGAACCCAACCTCATGGAGTGGTATTGGCGCGTGAATGTATCGCGTGACAAAGCCTATCGAGTACAGTCTCTGCAATATGGAACCAGGTGTATTCAGGGGAATCAAACTCCAATGGTACGCTGCGAAAACACAAACACAAAGGTTGAGTCCTTGGAGCTGCTAGGTGCAGGCGGGACGTGGGAATTGAGTACTTACTCTGGCGATTGCCCACTCGCTGATAATTTTCGTGAGTTGACTATCCCTCAGCTTCACGCAGTCAGGGCACGTGAGGTCGGAAGTATGTTTGACAATTGCATCTCGGATTGCGGTCGTAGTTGTATCTGGAGGGAGGAACCGTTACTGAGTATCTCCGGTGGCAGCATGAGACGGCGGGAGCTTCTTACCGGGTTTGATAGTGAATAACATCGATGCGACAGCAAGATTCCATCCGTTTTTGAGCTGCCGCTGATTCCTAATATCGCAGTCGCTAGTCGTGTTGTGGTATCCAAAATCAGCCGCCAACAACTTCTTGAGTGTCTCTGTACGGGCGGCGTGGAGCTGGAAGAGTCGTAGCAAATAGATTGATCCCATCCTTTTCGACATCTCCTCGCTGATCTGCGAAAGCTCGACAACAAGGGTGTGAGCCGAGGCGGTTGTGGCAAGGGATTTCATATCGTGTTGAGCGGCGAGTGCGTAGACTTCGAGGGGATGAAGAGGGGCGCAGGCCAGCAGGTATTGATAGAAGTGAGACGTTGGTGTGATCCTTCCCGTAGCCGAGATGCCATATTCAAGAAAACGGTCGACGGCGCTCAGGAGGACCTGGATATTGACCACTGCCGGAGCAGTAGTGCTTGGAAGATTGTAGATGGCCTGGAGCATGATATCTAGCTCGGATGAACTGATATCTCTCATGAAGAGAATTCTCTGTGACTTGTCCTCCATCGTGAGGGGTAGAAGACCTTTGAAGGAGTTGCTTGAGACTCGCAAAAGTGTCGCCTCGTCGACGTAGAACAAAATGGAGTCGTTGGAAAGCAGGATTGTATCCACGGAAGGTCGAGTGCTACCGAGACTGGGGGGCCCGAAGGTTGGTGAGATCGATAGATGGGACCCGCCTCCTCTACCAGGATCCTCGAACTGTGGGCAACGATGATATAACAGCTATAGTGATATGATAAAAGAAGATGTATGTACCTCCATGCCCAGAGCGAATAATCCTTCGTCAAACATGATCCTTCTGGTGGGGGCGAATCTGAAGAATGGCGGCGGTCAGATTGGTCTGATAAGTTCCATTTTTTGAGAGGCCGGGACGGCGGAGGAGATTAAAAGGCTAAATCTTCGGATTGGACTCCCCATGCTCGTAGACCGGAGAGTGTGGGGTCCAAGCTGGGGTCCTTTCGACTGTCAGAAAAATTTTTCTCAGCATGATGCACCGCTTGCGTTGTCTCCTCCCAAATGAATTGAGTTCACAACGCGCAGGGAGAAATGGCTCCCCCAAAAATCGTCAGAGGTTACGCCATACGACTGGGCTCTCGCCGAAGCCTGTGTTTCTCCGGTCGAGCACTAGACTCATTCCTGGACTCAATCTATTAAAAAATGAGTTGGTCGGTCGGAAGTAAGAGACGAAAGACCAATTTTCAGTCACTATAAACATGGCTTACTCGGCCAAAGTCGCCTTAAAACTTGTATTGGGACAAGGAAATCTTGAAGGGGTCGCCCTCCAAATCAGGAGAAGGTTCGGGCTGGGACCTGTCCGGCAAGCAGGCGCCGTACAATCTCGCCGTCCGGGGCACGAACAAACCGATTATACTGAGGAGGCTGACTCGTAAAAATGCAGACGTCGGGCATCGCCTGTACGATTTCCGTAGAATTACGTTGAGCTTGTAACTCTCATGATACATGGATGCTCTTGACAAGGTAGATTGTGAGAGACTTGGATTTCTATGCGGAAATAGACGTACACAAAGAACAGGTTTGCCACCAACGAAACTGTGTTGATCTTGTCAGTGTCTGGCAGGGATTATCGGTCAAATTAAGACTTACCGTAGATAATAATGTGCTTTGAATGCAGATTTAGAATGTGATGCGATGATCAACGCGATATCACATACCTTCTATTTGAAAGACGTGTCGCCAGTCCCGGAGGGTCGATAAGTGAATGAACAACGGATTCCCCGTCAGTCGACGATCAGTCAGAATGCACCAGATTCCGAGTCGCGTCAAGTCCGTTTGCGCCAGAATTGCAACGTCTGACCAGGGGAGCTTACCGCCTTGCTAGACACACTGGCCATGTTGTCGTCGACTGACCATGATCTTACAAGGGGTGGCCAAACTGCCCACTGCAAATCACTCACTGGTGGACCATCTTATAGAACCATTGACAATCACGAGAGTCGAAGGGATATGAAGTATAAATGTGAAATATTAGAGCCTTGTGTACGAAAGCGAAGTCCATGAAACTCACTGTATGCCAAAAATCCTTTGGGAGTCTGAGGTGGTTGGTCGTCTGGTCGACGTCATTGTCAAATTGCACGTCATGGATGGGATAAGCCATAGAGGCACTAGGGTTAGGTCCTTCCGGCGCTTACAATAGATAGAAGCGCCGGCTTCAATTATTCTATCGCACAAGTGACTAGTGACGTTTTATTGATAATGTTGCATACAGTGGAAGTCAATATTCGACGCGCTACAGCGAGTGGAGATACTATAGATCAATAGTAAATCAACTTACAGATTCGTCCAAATACGCTTTGACCGAGGAAGTTATGTAGATCCTTGTGGGTCCTACGCCGTACCGGTTACCTCCGGTGCTTTCACACTCACGCCGGGCCACCAAATACCATTCTGGGTTACTTTTCGGCCCCCTTCTAGAAGGGGTGTCAATCCCCGTTCATATGAAGGTCTTGCCACTGGGCTCCGGCTCTAATTTCGCGAAAACCAGTGTCATAGTAAGAGTAAACTAGTCATCGCTGCCTCAGCCGATCACTAAAATAAGTTACTCGTGGGACGATCCGTACGACTTCCATCCTGCCTTTATCCGACTTGGATAAATACGGAATGCCCCGGACAACTTCCAGTCTGCATTGTACGAGTCAGCATCGTCCGAGAACCAATGGATTTGAACCACCCCCAGTGGCGCCATGTATCATGATGACTATGTATTTCTGACCGAAGAATTAGCACATGTAACCCATACAGCAATTTCCGCATTATGCGGGAATTAAAGTATGGTACGCTACAGAAGCACAAAAAGTTGAGTCCTTCTCGGAGGGGCCAGCCTTGAGGGCGGGATGTGGGATTTGAGGACTTACACTGGTTGTGGCCCATTCATTAATAACCCTCGCGAGGTGTGTATCTCTCAATTTAACGCAGTCGGGACATGTGAGGTCCGATGTAGATTTAACGATTGCATCTCGGATTGCGGTTGTAGTGGTATCTTTCCGAGGGACATGATGTCCTTAGTAGGTAACTCCAATATGACAGATATGGTGGGAGAGCTACTCACCGGGCCTAATAGTGAATAATATTGACGCAACCCCAAGATTCCATCCATCCTTGAGGCGCCGCTGTTTTCTGATATCACACATGTCGGTTGTGTTGTGGTAGCCAAGATCAGCCGCCAATAATTTCTTGAGTGTCTCGGTACGAGCTGCGTGTAGCTGAAAGAGTCTCAGCAGATATACCGACCCCATCCTTTTCGACAACTCCTCATCGATATCCGAAAGCTCCAGGACAAGTGTGTGGACTGAGGTGGTTGTGGCGAGGGATTTTATATCGTGTTGGGCGGCAAGGGCATAGATCTCGAGGGGGTGAAGCGGAGCACTGGCCAACAGGTACTGAAAGAGGTGAGACGTTGGCGTGATGGTCGTCGCAGCTGAAATCCCGTAGTCTTTAAACTGGTCCACGGCGCTCAAGAGGACCTTGATATTGGCTGCTCCTGAAATAGTAGAGCTTGGGGTGTTGTAGACGGCCTGGAGCATAATATCCAGCTCAGATGAGGTGATTTCTGTCATGAATAAAATTCGTTGTGACTTGTCCTCCGTCGTGAGGGGTAGAAGGCCTTTGAAGGAGTTGTTTGAGACTCGCAGAAGTGTCGCCTCGTCGACGTAAAAGATAACAGAATCGCTGGTGAGTAATATCGTGTCCACGGGAGGTCGAGGGCCACTGAGACTCCTGGCGCCGGCGGGCCGGAAGGTTGGTGAGATTGATAAACGGGTCCCTCCTGCTCTACCAGGATTCTCAAACTATGGGCAGTGAGAATACAGTATCCACGATTATGATAAACGGTGGACGCACCTCCATACCCGGCATGAACAACCCTTCGTTAAACATGATCGTGAGGCGTGAACTTAGAAATGCGAGTGGTGAGATAATTGTTGAGATCAGTTGCCTAGTTTATAAACACGGGGTGGCGGCACTGCAAGCCAACAGAAAGAAACTTCGTATCTGACTCCAAGCTCGTATACCAGAGTACGTGAGATTCCGTTTGTCGTTCGACTCATGAATATTGCTCAGCACGATGCCGCGCTGCTTGCGTGGTCTCACCCTCCGAGATCAACTGAGTCCACAAAACGGAGGGAGGAATATGACTCACCCCCTGCCACCTTCGTAAGAGGTTGCGCCATGTGGCCAGCCTATCTCTTCGGATACTGCATGCCAAAATTCAAGGCGCTCGTCCCAGGCTAGTTCCTGGACTCGAGACATCAGTGAAGGAGTTGGTCTCGGAATGTACCACAGAATGAAATTAATGTTGAGTCATTATAAGCACAAGCTTTATTCAGCCGAAGTTAACAAACATTTTGTATTGCGAAACAGAAAAAGCGGTCAATTGAAACTCTTCCTCCTGATTTCCGGGGCGCACACGGGAGTCTCCCGTGCAATTTCCGTGAATCCATGAGCCTCTTAAGAAAGGGAGATCGTGAGAGGCTTGGACTTCTGGTGTTGAATCGCGCGCACAGACCTTCGCAGGATGGCCGGCGGTCGCGTCCCTGATGTATGCGGTTGTATGGCACAAATACTGTATAAAAATTATTGGCGGGATTCCAGGTACATGAGATTCGAGATTGACTTGGGAGATTTCATTCCTCAGTAGACTTTCCATCGGTGAGATTTGCCTCGCAGGATGGATTTCAAGGAAATTAGAGCTGGAATACATCCCGATTCAAGTGAATTGGACCAAGATTCAACTCGAGTTACTGACCCGAGTTGAGTTGATAGCAAAAGTCCGACTCTCGAGACAAGAAAATGCTAAATTCGTGCCGTTTCTCACGGTCCAGCCGAACCACTATGGATCTTCAGAACCCTTCGTCTACTGAACTTCGCCTTGCTTTGAGGCTCTAGCCCCAGCAGCAGAGAGGTGTCAAACTGCAGGTTGTTCTATCTACCATCCCTTACTCCAGAGCCAAGCAAATGAGAGCTGCAGCCAGTGCAAAACCAGCGGCAAACAGCCCATATGCAACTCCCCGTCTCTAGTACCAGTAGCTACGGTTCAATACTCTTTTCTTTTTATTTTTCTCGTTCCACCTCGACCTCTTTGGCTGCCTCACGCGCCGGCGAATGCCATATCGCCCTGGGGCCTCGCCACTGCCTTCTTTGTTATGGCCCATTACAATCGGACTAGACACACGCCGTTTCACTCAATCAGGGGTCTACCGGTCTACCAGAACGCCGCAGTGTGTCATTTCAGATTGCGGCCATATTTGATTCACCCCAGGTCATCACTTCTCCAAAGTTTCTCCTGCGGATTCATCGATTACGTGTGCATTATCTGACGACGTAGGCTTCTCATTTCGGACAACTTATTCACCAGCTTTCCTGGCTCTTCCAGTGCACTATTTTTTGAGACAGCGCTACCTTCCTCGAGTCCCTTCAACTTGGTGCTGTATGCACCCATGTGACATTATATGGCTCAGGTGAAGGTAGGTTTCTGATGGTGGTCCATCCGCATATGTCTCAATGTCAAACAACTACAAGGATGGCATGTAGAGTACACGCCACGCAACAACCATCAGAAAAAGCACGTCCCAATAATATCTGAGATACTTAGAAGGAGTTGACAAGAACGAAGCATGACGGCGGTGATAAAGTCCGACCTGGTCCCAGAGAGAATGCACTCAGGGCAGGAGCCCACCTCTCAACGTCGTACGTCGAGTGATTCCAACACGTTACGACCTCAACGGGATTGGGAAGGAGGGGGAATCCTCTGTATTCGTTGCGGGGGCCCCGGTGAGCTGGCACGGTGAGTTGACTACAGCCTACAGGTCCAGCCAATGCTGCAAAATATGTCATTTGGGTTTATGAGGGGAGTGTGCTGATGTAAATTGAGATTGAACGAGCTAAGAGATGAAGAACAAGGACTACAAGCGACGAGGGAGGAAAATTGCCAGCCTGTACCCCACCGGCAGTCAACCGGCAGTGGCTATGTGTGAGAACTTCGGCCCTCGGATGAGGTTCGGACAAAACGGCATGTCTGGGCTCTTGCAACGCTTGCGAGATGACTCTCCCTTCCTCCGATTTTGCGACATCCCATTCAAATCGAGATGTGAATCTCTCAAAAATCTGGGGGGCTGCGATTCAATATCCAAAGAAGGCTCACCATCTAAGGGAAATCTCGCAGGCCGAACTCGAATCTCACATCACTCGAATCTTACTGGTAATTTTTATACAGTATTTGTGCCATACGGTTGCATTGGAAAACGGGTATTATGACTAGAGTGAGGAACAACATAAATTTAGATAATGCCAAACTGTAAGAAAAGTCCGTCGATATGAAGAATGTTCTGATTCTAAAACAAGACTTCTCGCGATATGACTTGATGACGAGGAATTGATTGCTTTATCAAAGGGACCGAGTTATTTAAAACGGGAGTTGTCACGTAGTTCGACGAGGTACCCACTTGAATAGCTTGCCAACTTTCTGTCACGACGCGGATACGATCGTTTAGGGAGTTTTTGCAATGGTTGCAGGTTGCGTGATCTGGCAGTGAACGCAGAACGGAGCCGATATGACTCGGAGAGATATCTGAGGTTTGATATAGGTCACCAAACGTCGAACGAGGAAGGAACACGAGAGCACGACGCACGAGGCTTTGCGTCCCAGATCAGGTAGGCCGCTGCAAGGGTCCATGCCTTCATGACCGACTTTTGGGCGTCAATATCACACGGCGGAGTAGGTTGGTGGGGGGGGGGGGCGGAGATACGCTCAATAGCTAGCATTGAATCAGCCTCAATCTGTGTTCCGGCATGAGACGAGTGGGCTTACCTGCTTCAAGTCCCTCATACGCTTCCGCTGAAGCATGAGAAGGCGCGCAAGATACACGGGGTCGATCTTCTCTGCCATTTCATCTGTGAATCGACTGAGGGGAAAGGCGAGAAGATGCATCGATGTACACGCTGCTAGGTCGGTCAAGTCGTACTTGGATGCAAGAATGTAGAGTTTCATGGGATGAACCGAAGCGTGTAGCATGAGAGTGTCGTGGAACGCTGAATTGGAAGTGATCTCGATCTTGGGAACGATCCCATAAACTTCTAGTCGCGACATCGCGTACGATAACATCTCAAAAGTTGGAGCGAACCGATTGACTGACATTCCGTAGGTGATATGCAAGATGATGTTCAAGATTTCGGAATGCTCCGGGACGTCAACGAAAGCCGCAGGTTCGCCCTGCGAAAGTAGGAGCGAGTGGAAATGGTTTCGGGAAACGAATTGCAGAACTTCTCGATGCACATAAAAGTAGACCATATCTTGAGAAATCAACACCAGGTCGGAGGGGAGATAATATCTGTTCGCGCCCGGATAGAAGGCAGTAGAGGTGGTTACCCCGACCTTGCCTGGAGCATCGTGGAACCGCGCGTCGACAGATTGGGACTTGACGATTGAAGTTGGTGACGGTGACTATCAGATGACCAGAAGAATAATGATTCAGCCATGGCGAGGTATCCCTGTCATAGAACGTGCACGCACAGAGTCATACAGCAATTCTCCGGAAGATTCCGAAGAAGTGAAATTGAGGTTGAGGTACTGTTCCCAAACAGCGCTCTCGTTCTCCGAACTCAATTCCGAATACGAATCCCTGTCAATATCCGTTATCGAGCCTGGAGTCGTGCAAAAAAGACTTGGTTCTGTCCAGTTGGAAGATTCTGCAGAGGAATTTGGATCCATCGTTGGTGAGATTGCATGAGATGGCAGCCCTGCGTTCATTTTATGTGTGTTGCCTTATTCCGAACTCCCACCTCCTAAAAGTCTGATTTCTCCCTTGAATGAGTGGTGACGTCAAGATCTTCCCAAGACTCCGAGCTATCCAATCTCTATTGCTCAAGAGGCCGCTTTACTGAATTGACACTTGATTTGGCCCTTGACCTTGTGAGACTTGATGTTGGTGCCCGAGCTGATTTGCAGCGCATGCAGTGACGATGTGAGCGACGTCAAAGGTTTCGGCTATTCTTCCGACATCGATGATGATAAAAGCCTAAAATTGGCTATAGATGTGCAGGGAACTTGAGAGATACCGAGCGAGGATGGTCGTGGTGTCACTCCAAGACGTAAACGAGCGCTTATTTTGGTCATTCTCAGGCGCTCAACTTACAGATGGGCAGCCGTGTCCGGGCCCCGGCACTGTGTAGAAAGCTTCAAGCAATTCGACATTGTTGAATTGAGTCACTACGAAGGCCAGACAGCCTCATTTCAGCGGGATCAGTATCCTGATAAGCAAAGCATCGAAAGTAGTGCAAGTGCCCATAGTAAATACACTTTAGCATCATAGCTAACATTATTGAACTACAAGTGAATATGGTAGCGAGGGTAGAATACGATAGTACAAACTTGCGTAGACGTGATTTAATAGAGAGAATCATAACTTCTCGTTCTCCTCATACCGCCGTGGTGCCCATGCCGCGAAATGGGTGCTACCCCTCCATACTGGTCGTAACCATACCCATATCCTCCATGACCATGTCCCAGTCCAGCGTTGCCCATTCGGATATCGTCAGCCATTTGCCTCAGCCCCGACCTGAACCCATGTCTTCCGTGACTATGGCTGTGATGGCGATGGTGGTGTCTCCCGTGACTATGACTGCGATGTCGTCTTCGACCATTATCGACGACGACGACAGAAGGATTGCCTTGCTGAGCTCCGCCATACCCGTAGCCTCCCCCATAACCTCCCATAGTCGTGGTCGAGTAGCCTCCAAATACTGGTGCAACACCAGTGGTAACTGGACGTATATAACCCAAACCACCACCCGACGTAGTCATATACTGCTGTTGCACAAGGGGTGCGGCGGTCGTAGTAGTGGTACCAGTCGGCATCACAGTCGCATTTCCGACCATGGGCATTGTGCCAGTGATGCCCGGGACGACATTGGGAGGACCCCCTACGACTCCGCCGCTGACTGGGTCAACGACGGGCCCTGCCTGTCCCTGAACGGGAACTGCTTGTACGGCTTGCGGTGCTGCGTATAGCTGCAGATCATACCGGTCGTCTCAGCCACCTAGGAAGAACAGAGGATATTGAAATTCACTCACCCCGTTGGTAGTTGGATGCATTGGGATCGGTTGTTGATACATTTCGTTCAATGACAAGTTGGACTGTATGTTTGATTACATATGTCAGGACGAAGAGCCCTTTTGAAGGTTTGCGAAAGGTCTGACGTCAAGCGTTCGGGAAAGCGTTCACCAGTCAGTGCTCGAGTGGAGAAAGTTACCGCATTAATGATTGTTTTCAATGAAGCCAAGACGCCCGCAGTCTGCCAAGTTTCGAACGAGCGAAGCGCTGAGTTGGAGAAGCTTTGAATTGGCTGTACAGTGTAAGAGAAGCTAAGGAAAGTCTGGGAAAACTCCCGTGAGCTTTCACGAGGCTGCGGAATCTGAGACCTGCCCTAATGTCACCACGTGAGTAGCCAGGATATGCCGGGCAACTGAACGACGCGTCGAAAAGTTGAACTCAACATCCTACCCGTCAACAGCCCGAAAGCCACGACACCCGTTGCGCACAAGACCTGTATCGTCTTATTTAGCGGGTGGGCTAAGGTCTGAGAGGTGCTCTCTCGATCGACTCGAGACGAGTCTCAGCTGCAAACGGCGTATCAGAAAATTCAGGCTGATGTACCTTCCGACTCGAAGATCTTCTTGTGATGATACTGTTCACATCTATGTGTGTAGATTGAGCTCTCGAAGGGAGAGTTTTGGGTCATGGGTGCTGATGAAACGTATCGTGAGGCCTGAACGGTATATCCTTCTCAATCTATTCCCCATCTTGCGCTTGCTCGTGACCGATTTTTGGTTGTGGAAGGACCGGCGATGGTTCTTTGGAGTGATCCTCGGGATGACTCTAGCTCCATCCTGGCTGGTGCAGGCTCTCCCGGTCACTAAGGGCTGCGGTCTTTGCAGACCTGACCGTCGAGCTAGATGCTGACTTAGAGTTAGCTTATACCACTAGCTCAAGGAGGAATTGATTTGCGGCGGGTCTTGATGACTCGGGCGTAGGCCAGCTTGGACAGAACGCAGGAGGTGTGATGCGAGATGGAGACAAGGGTCTATCGCTCTTTAGTTCACTTCGTGGCGCGTGCGAATAGCGCGTAACTCGATTCAGACTAATCTCGGGCTGTTGTCGTTCCAGTTTTTTTTCACTTCTCGTCTCCGTCAGGAGTCATTTCATTCCTCCGAAGCCGTGATAGTTACAGGTATGTTACATGCTGCATCGCCTGACCCAAACTCTGACTGTCAATCTAGATATCTTTCTACTCGGAATATGAACTTTGCTGAATCTGATTGTTTGGGGTATCTCTTTCAACATAGGGATGTACAATTGCACCCAATACCACGGCCAGTCCCCAAGTTGAAGAGAGAGCCCCGACCTTGGAGTTAAACGTTGACCATCTGTATTGAACTAACTCGGAATGGCATCGTTTGTGCAGGTTGGTTTGGAGTGTTTGGCATCTACTGAGTCCGATGTACGCCTGCTTCTCTGTTCGCTACCATGGTCTCCGCAACAGGGTTCACGAAAACAGATCTAAAGATACCCTCAGAAACTTATGGATGGGACTTGGATGTTTGGTGTTTCATTCCATCCGGTGTTGACAAACCTGCAGACAACGTAGATACCAATGGAGGGTGGCCGGTTATCGTCATGTTTGTTATCTTCTATTGCTCTGCTAAGTTCTGATTCATCTCACAGGGCACACGGATGGAGTCGCAACAAGCTCATGAGCCTCTCGCCTTACGCAGAAACGTTCGCGAACTCAGGCTATGCGTGTCTAGTGTTTGATTATCGTCGTTGGGGAGCTTCAGGTGCGTAATTGTCAGGGACCGGACTTTTCTACAGAACTTAATCCGTGCCCAGATGGAACGTCGCGCCACGTACTGAACGTTGAAGAACAGCACGAAGACTATCGCAGTGTAATCAAATATGCCCAGTTACAACCGGAAATCAATCCTGATAGAGTGGTTGTTTGGGGTACAAGTTTCGCGGGTGAGTCGGCGGTTCGCTTTCTCACCCGAAACGCTCAAATCCGTTACTCACCTGAGGTGGCCACGCGAGACTCTAGATTATAGGCTTCTTTACGCATTCGTGCAGTGATCGCCCAGGGACCCTATCCCGGTGTGCTTCGTTCATTGCCCCTGAGCGCGACGATTGTGATCTCTATCGTGATCGACGCGTTCAAGCAGTTGCTTGGGCTCTCTCCCGTTTATATCCTGGCGGCTGGAGGGCCCAATAAACCTGCCGCACTGATGTTCGAAGGAATAGTTGACCTTTGTACCGATCCGGGGCGGGGTTGACTGTTAGCGATATCACTCACGTATAACTGATCTGCTCTTCCGCTCGTTCTGATGTCGGATAGAGACTGGCAGAACCAAGTGAGTGATAGGTCAAGCTCAAATTCAGATGGCTCTCATCCCAACATGAATTAGGTTTCGGCCAGATCAATGATTCAGCTACCCTTCTTTAAACCGCACAATGCCCTCTCCTTCTCATTGCGCCGGAAGACGTCTGCCCTGTTGAAGGATGTGAGATCATATCCCGTGCTGCGCCTCACAGTGTCGAGTTGTTGAGATTACCAGACTGTGAGTTCATGTTAGTCTCTGCGAACTGCGCCGGACCGACACCTGACCCATTTATCTAGCTGGCCACTTTGATATATACCCAGGGTGAAAGGACTACAGAAAGGGGATAGAGACCCAATTACAGTTCTTGAAAAATCATGTTCATTAGACGTGATCGCAAAGCCCCTCAATGATACAAGTATATTCTATCGAGTTTTCCGGGTCCTTCTACTTAGTAGATGACAGATACCCTTTGAGGCCGTTGTGCCCAACTCGGTCCGACTTCTTGGGCGTTGTATCAGTCAGGCCTTGGTGCTAAACTTAGTTACAGTAAACCGCGGCAGGTGCTTTTAAATAGGTTAAGACGACTGAGTAACGTGAATCGATCATTCGCCCAACACACTCCGCATGACCAGGTTTGTCCATTACTCTCATGGTCCTCCCCAGATTGCTATGAGCTCGGACACAAGCTTTTCATCCACCCTGCAGCAAAGAGATGACCAGAGCAGTCTGCTCGATCACCCGGGACTCTCGTCACCTCTCATTTTGGTCTTCATGGCCATGGGGGTCTGCTCCGCTGCGGGATTGTCGTTCTTCGCATGGAGACGGTTCTTATTCCCGTACGACCCGGCAGCTCTACGAACGGGGAATGATGAGCATTTCAGGCGTGAAAAGGAGGCAGCAGAACTCTCAAAGCCGACGCTTTTTGATGTCTGGACGAGGGCGAATGACCAAGTTGTAGGGATCGCGTGGGATGAAGTACTGGTACGTGTCTGCTACGCGCGATTTTAATTTGTAGAGCCTCTCTCTCATCCTGCATATTTATACTTCTATAGCCTTTGTCCTTAATGCCAGCAGGGAAGGACCGGCATGGTACCATTCGGTGTCCTAAGTCTCAGGAAGAGATACAGTCGTCAGGCTCAGTCGTTCGCGAAGACGGTCGATCCATAGCGGCTTACACGAGCCTGGATACAGCACAACTCGCCCTGGCTATAGTTTTGCCTCAGGCTGCTACGAGAAACGGCAATAAAGGTGGTCCGGGGGCGCGGCAGTACGCATTTGGGGTAACGGAGGTGAATATAGTACGAGGTGAGGACGATAGTCATGAGGGACAGCTCAGATACGACAAACAGACGTTGCCATCATAACCATGTATAACGAGTGTATTGTAGCACTTTGTGTGTACATTTGCCCAATAAATATGAAATGTAAGCCTCTATGAATAGGTCTTGATCCAAGCGAAATCGAAATATGCGTTCTGGAACGCGGAGGGGTTGTTGTTCACGTAGTCTACGGGTATATGAGAGGCTGTCGAAAAATTCGAATGGACATGATAAATTACTCACCAACGCAGGAAGATGGGCAGCCTGAGTTACCGTAGACGCTGCCTGCCCAGTCTCCGCCTAGCAAATGTTAGTCATGTGTTTACGAGTACATGAAGTTCTTCTCACAGAAGGTCACTAAATGTAGCACAAATGATCAGCTTTAACACGCAGAATCATGGAAATCACGCTCACAATTGATTACAATGTTGTGCGGGCCGAATTTAGAGGAAATAGGACATGATGTGCTGGGGAAGTTCGCGACGGGGGTGCCCTAAAGGATCCAGAAAAAAATGGCTCGTGAGAGGCCGCCCGAGGGCCCACGTCATGATTCGTCGAAACTTACCCAAGAATCGGTGTTGATTGAGCCAGCACCGTTTCTTACTTCTGCTGGGACGTTGCCATCGTTGCGCGACCAGAACCAGATCTTGATGGCCGAGTTGGTCCGTTCCATGGCATACCTGGGCGTCAAGAATCGTCACTGTTGGATCTAAGGTTTCCGTGCAAAGAGTAACGAACCAGCCACCACCAGCGGCATTGAAAGATGGTCCATAGCTCCTGTTATCGGTAAACTTGACACCGCAACCCTCGTTATTGGTGGCTGCAACGTCGCAGTTGTTCTTCAAGGCGGTCCTATGGAGGCGTAAGAAACATAGCAACGAGCGGGCATTGAAGAAACCACACGTGCCCGGTTTGCGAGCGAGAGTCTGGCATAGTACATCCTAGGAGCACACTGCGGTCAGTATGTGAGTAGCGGAAGACTGGGACGATTTTTGTTTACCAGCATTCGTATGGAGAGTGCCCTGATTAGTGCCCTGATCGTTGACGCCTTCGAGTATGTCGACTTCTCCCTGAGGCAAATCATTTGAGAAACAACATCGAGGATAGTTTGGACAGACCCCACATTGTTGGGCCAGTTCGATCCGACCGTCCATACAGCTGGCCAAGTGCTGTAGACACAAATAAATCGTTCGCCACCATCAATCAGAGCGGAATCAACCAAACGCACCCGCATCCTTGAGGCATGTGTCGCATGTTGAATCTAATTAGACGGAATTAGCACACAAGAAAGTTGTGTGGTCGACGGAGACGTACATCATAACACCGCTGGTATAGGTCTTCTTCGAGGCAAGGCGTACAGAGTTCCTTCCTGGTCCACTGGGATTGAGGGTAGTCCTGAAATCCGCGCGTAAAATGAAACTATCACTGCCAGCAAAAGTGAGGTTCTGGCTCCGCGCGGTGTTTCCATCAACGTAGTTTCTGCCAGGACCGTATTGTCAGCCACACAACTTGCCAGTAGGAAACACAAGAACTCACACTCTGCCGTGGGTGGGGTCAGAGATGGCCTCGTAGTTGAAGGCGTCATTGAAACCCGACCCGACGATGTTATCCTGCTGGCTATAAGAGGCGGCGAGCACAGAGGGTAAAAGAAAGAGAAGACTGAGCAGAGAGCGAGCCATTGCAGGAGCGTTCGGAGGAAAACTGGGATAATGAGTGTCATTGTGGGAGTCGGCCTTTTATACTGGTCGCGACAGCAAAGCAATTGTTCAATCATACAGATGTCCCGCTTTGTGCAAAATGACTTTGAGTCTCTTCGCAACAGATGTCCGACTTCTTTGGAGGCTGCAACCATATGGGTTAATGTCGCTAACACCGAATCTGTATTTTGCTCGAGGAATTGTATTCGGTTCCGGCATCTGTAATTTGAGATCCTCGTGGGTCGACCTTGCGAGCGCAAGTACGTGGCTTTTAACTTGCCGGTGTACGACGTGGACCTTCGTGCTATTATAGGGATATTATGAGAAGGCTAGGTGAGCTGACCCTTTGGATGAATACTCACGCACTCGGAAGCCCCCGCGTTGACACAGCCGCATGATGCTCTGGCATACTTGCGTGGTGGTGGTTGTTCAAATACGGGAAATTGTCGCGAGAAGCTTTGAACTTCACAGACGAAATTGTCGTCGAGCGATAGGCGGCGGCTCGGAGAACCCAATTTCCATTCTCCGTTAAAGCCGTTGAGTGGCCCTTCGCAACTCGCGGAGGAGGTCGTAATTTTCGACAAAATACAACCCCCCAATCACCCCCCAGAACTCTGTCTGCAGCGGTCCGACGGGGCCGGCGAAGCCATGGGAGAATGCAGAGTCGTATCCATATCAAACATAATCAGGAATTGATCTATCTCAAGAACAATTTCAGTACCGCGCGTGGAATACAAGGGAAAAACACACCTAACAGCTCTTCAGAGGCCTGCACGTTTGGAAACGATCACGAGAGATACTATTCCGGTTTGCCGAAGTCTCCGAGCCCGCATGGGCGTTCAAAGCATACGAACGATAGGAGCTTTGATTTATGAGTCCATGGGGTTGCTGAAGCACTCGACACGCTCGGGTTCCGAGAAGAGATGGAATGAGCATCGTTAGACTGGATGAGCCAGCTCTATTTCAATGAAGCGCTGGAGGCATTGAGTGCGACGGAGTCAACTGGAGTGGATTTGGCCGCCGTAACGACATGATACAAGCATCTTTGATCACCCCACTACGGCCGGTCCTGGGAGGAATTGCGATGGAGAGCCCACCAAAGCAAGTATGCTGCAATAGACAGTCAACCCGTTTCATTCCCTCCTCCCATGTCTGCCGGGGAAAGAGAGAGCTTTGCACTCGCGCCCGGAAGCTTTCCGTGACGCGGGTCTTCTGCTTTGGACACAACGAATTATATTCTTCGCTGGTGTACTTGATCTGAAGGCAACTGTATATGGCTTCAAGAATGTCGCGAATGGTCACCCCGTGCTGATTAAGCACCTGAATTGGCCATGCGTGCGCGAAAATACCACAGAAGATCTCTAATCGGATGACCGGGGGCTGACTGGCGTGTGTAGAAAGCTCCTCGTGACTGAGTGACCGATGGAGAGGATAGATACAAGCAGCAGATGAAAGAGGAGGATTCCGTAGATCCCACGAGATCGAGTAGCAGGTATTTCCTCGAAATTCCATTCCAAACGGCTGATGCTCGAGGAGATTGTGCAGTTTGGTGATCATGATAGAGATAAGAGAACAGGAAAATCTGGGTCCCGACCCGGTAGGCTTTTATGCGATGACTTTCTAGCGCCCGTGACGAACGAAAACTTTCTGGAATGCGAAAGAATCCTTAAACCCGTTTTTTACATCAATTGCGTGAACGCGTGTTAAGTCCGCCTTCAGAGACGCACCAATCTTGCTGTATGCCCAGGCATCAAGTAAAGCCTTTAGATGGGATCGAATATCCTAGGATGATCTCCGGTCCATCCTCTGTCAGCGTTGTCATTGCCCCTCCTATCGAGCGAGCTGCAGTACGAGCATCAGAGACCTGAGAACGGACACGGTTGTTCAAGTTCAATATTTATCATGCCGCACATAAAAAGACTCACGCTGGTTCAGACTCTCAATGACTGCTAGGCCGCTTCTGGCAAAGCTGTATCGCGATCATTGTCAAGATTCAAATGCCCATGCTCTCGTGCGGCATGCATGGGAGTTTATCGTGGAACATCTCAATTTCGATTTAGCCGCCAAGCGTAATGAGATTTTGAAGTTGCAAGTTAGAGGCGTTATGGAGTTTCTTGACGGCCCGTTTCAGCAGAAGATTCGCAGAGCGCGGTCGATCTGAGCTTGACTTCAATGGCTGTTCGGTAGGCTTCGTGCTTCTAACAGTTGGGGTGTGTGGTCAATGCGTAGTGGGAGTCGGAACGAAAGTACTTGGGCGGAGGACCGAGGTGGTTGCAACAACACGTGATCACCAGACGCGAACGCGAGCATTTAGACGCTGGTGCATAGTTGATCAACTTCGCTCGCTCTCACGAATCGCTGTCTTCCTTTGACCGGATGAACCTAACATCAGAACGCAGATATCTCATGGAAACTGCTGAAGTATCAGGGTCTTTGCGACCACTGCTCAACACGTTGAACGTGAGTCAGTGCACCTCGCGCTTACAAGTTCCAGATGACTAAATCGAACGGTGCTCACGATCCAAGATAAGAAGCCTTGCAACTTGCTGTAAACAGAGGCTCTGATAGATACGGTCGAAATCATGGGCCGTCGACCCGTGCTTTTGAACTTAGGGTTAATTGCCTTATATGATGAACGAAGGTACAAAAGCGAGAACTATAGGAATGTCCAGATCAAGTGGATCCTCATGGCGAATTAAGGCAGACCAGTTATGTTTCATTGCTCGGGCTCTCTGAGCTCGCCGTCTTGGGCCAGACTTGAGCCAGACCGCATGCTCTGATGCTGCAGTTGTCCTCTTCAAGACCTTTGATGACCTGGAGGATACCTGTACCAGTTAGACTTGGAATACCCTCCAGCCCGACTCTGGTAAGCGTCGCCCCTGTCTTCCTTGAAATGCATTGCCTTCCAAAACAGACTCCGTTGGAAGGACGGCCCCGAGAAACCGAGTTCCCGACCCTCCGTCACCGCCACGTCGACAACGACATAAGTCGAGCAGACCCCTTGCTTGGAGGAGGGGCACGCCTCTGCCGGGGACGCGGGAGGCTGTTCAGGCCCAGGATTGGGATTGTTCGAACATGACCACGGCCGCCACACTCGACTGTGTAAATTCCTACACTTCGGAAGCTGTGGCACATATCAATGTCGTTCCCGTGGCTTGTCAGGATGACTGAAGCTCAGACGCTCGCGAAGTCTAATGGGGAGGGTTGCTGCAGCGTCACTCAAGATCAGCTCAAGTCTCCAGAGGTTGATGCGCCCACAAACAGCTACACCATCAACACTCCATTCTACCAGCCGTGATTAACTCGTTGGGTGGGCCGTCACCACCCGGCGAAGGCTGTGAGGACAAATTCCTGTTCAGGCACTTCCAGGAACGTCGGCGATAGGTCAGAGTCTCATTGCTCAGACTTTCGTTGGATACACTTGAATTGGAACTGACCAGTTCCGCCGACGACAATTTCACCCTCTAACCCTAGCTCTATGTATGTCGGTGCAAGTAGCTTGGCGAAAACCGGGGGAGAGAATGCATCGACGAGCGGGCCGAACTGTTACAGACAAGTTTTGAGTTAATACGAGCGACAATCAAGCAAGAGGAGGACAGACGGACCTGTCGGCAGTCCTCAAACTTGGTCTAATCTCGAGCAGCCCTGTCATTGGATCGTGGACCTCATCTCCGTCTTTGGAACCCACCATTGGTCGGCTCTTGGGGTTTTGCGGTGGACCGCGAGTCGCAACCCTACAGGGTGCCTCCCTTAAACCTACCCTTCTATATGGGTAATCGTTTTCGAGGATGTATGCTTGTTGATTACCTCTTGAAGAGTACTTATGCCTAGGTCCCCGGTTATTCTCTGTATCATTCAGCCTTGCGATAAAATCATCTCAGCATTACTCATGTGCGCTCTGCGCAAAGCGTGTAACACTCGACATATGATGGCGCCAGCGCCAGTCTCCAGTGGAACACATACAACCTGTCGTGTAACGGTCCATTCTGAGTTCCGAATGCCCTGTACTGAGTATTTTCCCGCCAAAGGTGACTTGACGGAATTCTTGGCCTCAATGAACGCTGGCTCTGTTGCTCTCGCTGAAAGTATGCTACAATATCTATTCATTCGTCGACCTTTTGTGCATATAGAACCCAATGGAATAAGGTGGAAGTGAGCGCTTGAGAGTGACTCGGACTCGTTCGTAGCCGCGTCTTATAAAGGCGATGCTCGATTCAGTAAGCGTGAGCCAAACAGCGGTTTGCATAACAAAGCCAACACTGTCGCCACACAGCTTGCTCCCTCACCACCACCTCAAGGTCAACGACCGCCTCTTCTTGACGCTTTTCCCCTCTAGATTGTGAGTATTTCGACTTTTTATGGTCTTAGTAGTGTTCTGATTGTATCTTTACCATCCTCTTGCGTTTCAAAACCTTCGATGAATTGACATCGTCTTTGATCTTGTGCGATTTCGTGGGACGGCTCAGTCTGCTTCTCATCCCATCTTTCTCTCATAATGGCCCTCAAGCGCATTAACAAGGTCGGTATCTTACTTTTCTGTGGTTTTTACCTGCGTTTTCGCTGGTGGCTAGAGAGGCATTTCGACCTCTCAAAGGATGACAACGTTGCTTACACCTGTTTCTATGTCCAGGAATTAGTTGATCTTGGCCGGGATCCTCCGTCATCTTGCAGTGCTGGACCTACTGGTGACAACATGTTCCAATGGCAGGCGACGATTATGGGACCGGTGAGTGATTTTCTTATCGTTTTGGAATCGGTTCGCTCACTCGGCTCGTTTTCCCTCTAATTCGATTCAATGACCCCCAGGGCGACTCTCCTTACGCTGGCGGCGTCTTCTTCCTCTCCATTAGCTTCCCGACCGACTATCCTTTCAAGCCCCCCAAAGTCAGCTTCACGACGAAGATCTATCACCCCAACATTAATGCCAACGGCTCCATTTGCCTGGATATCCTAAGAGATCAGTGGTCACCAGCGTTAACGATCTCGAAAGGTGTGTCGTCATATCGACGTTGTCTCTGGGGATATCGTATCTGACATCAATTCCCCTAGTTCTACTTTCGATCTGTTCAATGTTAACCGACCCCAACCCCGACGACCCTCTTGTTCCCGACATAGCTCATCTATACAAGACAGACCGCACTCGTTACGAGGCAACTGCTCGGGAATGGACTAGGAAGTAAGTGACTTGGTCTTACCGACATGTTCGCATGGCTTACTGTCCCTGTTACCTTCTTAGGTATGCCATGTAACTCGGTTCACGAGTGAGACATGCTCCAGGAGACTTGTGGGGATGTACATTGTATTTGAGCAGTTTCCCTCGTTCAAATTGTATATTGCTACTGTAGTAGTGCATTCAATCTTTTTTTCTACATCACGCACTTCAGTCAGGAAGACTCAGAGGCTAATCATGATTAAAATCTCGGTCTGTGCTCAGGGGCGTTCCCATCACATGTTCACCGCCCTGATGCCGTGCCTACTTTCCACCTTACACTCCGACCTCCACCCTCCTCCACCAGAGGTTACTTTTTCTTGTTCATGCCGGGAGCGAGGTTATTCAATGACATGTCCTCAAGCAGTGAATGACTGGCCGCCACCTTTGGAGTCTCGCCAACTGAACGTGTCATGGGCAGTCGACATCATTGCTACATACAAACTTAGTCCCTGGAGCTCGCGGTAGGCTGCAGCGCCTTTTTGTGGGCGCTCAATTGGTGTTGCAATGGCGACCACAGTCCGGTTCAAGACGCTACCAAACTAGAGGCGAGAAGATGATACACTTGCGACTGCTTGGAATGCAAATTCACCATCATATTCTGCACTGGAACTTGTCGTGTACCTCCGTCTCTATTAGAGACCTTACTTCCCTCGCTGCAGTCCACAGATCGGACAAACTCGCTACCGGACACCTCCTCGCGGACGCACTGTGGCAATGTTTTGGGGGTTTGAGGTAGTATCAAAGCGAGCCACACAAGCCAGGTACTTCTTGCGCGGGTTCAGAAGGCTTTCGACCTTTGATGACGATTTCAGGTGTTGATCCGACCCACAAGACGACTCATCCGGCGGCTGTTTCTTCCGCTTCGGTTAGACTTCGACCTCCACCCGCTTACCGTTGATCTGTGGCGGCAGGAACACAGCTTGGGATTCAATACTAACATGTCCACTTCCTCTCAGTTGAATATGGATCCTGGATGACTCCCAAGAACCAGGTATGTGCCCCCTCGCCCGTATTGATCTCGCTCAACGGCTGCCCTCAATAAGCACTGTCCAGTTAATTAACCGAAACCGTTATCCATCCGATACTCCCGAGCAGCCACTTCGCTAGTAGGACCCTGGTATGTATCCCTAGGCTCTCGCTTGGTCCCGCCACAGTATATGAAGAGGCTGAGAACTCTGCAATCGCCACCCATCCCATCCCCCACTTTCATTCAACGTTCCTCTTTCACTAGGGCTTCGGGTATATATATATATATATTAACCTCTCTCTTTCAACTTTTACCCCTATTTTAATCTCTCTTCTTATTCCTCGTCATGAGCCGCACCAACACTCACCCTTTCGCTGGCTGGGGCAGTGGGGCTAGCTCTTCTTCAGTATACGGAGCACTTCCGTACGCGACGCCACCTCCAGTCGCGAATCTGGTCACCTATTACCTGACCTCTTTCAACCCCGACCTGCTCAACTGCACTGTCATTGGACCCTCCCAACGTCCTTCTCACTTCATCGTGACAGATCCTCAACAACCGGGTTACACGATCATCAAGGAATCCGGAGGCAAGAGCGTAGCTCTCGTGGAGTGGCAATCACATCCGCTGGTTGAAATACGCGGTGTCATGTCAAAACAACGCGTCAGGGACTGGTTGAGCTTGACTTCTGACAAGAGGTAAGCATTCCCCACGTTTCTTCCCTTATTCTAGGCTACCCTGGCTGACGCCTCTGTTCTCAGGTCAAGGAGAATGACAGTTCGTGGCAATCGCTATTTCTGGGCTCCTGACGAGAGATATATCAACGTATGTGTATGTCATATTCGGCGCGATTTGACACGTCCCTCAATTCTTCTCTTGCATTGCTTTCTAGCTATACTCCGCTGACGGAACTCCGCAGTTTCTCGCGCGGATCTCGAGAGGCCACAATACGATTACGCTCGACCTCACGGGAGAAGCCCTTCGTCTGGGATTTCTTGACGTCGCAGTGACTGCGACCCTGTTGTTACAGTCCGGACGCAACATCGACTAACCCAGGACAGGCTCACGACCTCCTGAATAATGCCACAAGCCACGCTCCTTTCCAAGATTTTCTTCAACGATATTTATATTCTATTTATTCGTCACGCTATTGCTATCGCTTTCGAACTATCGGAACCAGGACCATAACCATAGACACCACACCATCAAGTTTCGATCGGTGGACTTAGACATATTTATCGCTAAATTATCCGTATCGTATATAGACCCTGTATCATTGTATCAAGTACATACAACATGTAATCATAACAGAAGTAATACACCATCATGATTGTATACTTACACGGTCTTCGTCACGCCGAGCACTAATAGTCCTGGCCCCGAAAAGGGGAGTGTGGCATTGACGTTAGATATCCGACTTTCCTGAAGATTGAGGTCCTCCACCGGTGTATGTGTAAGGAACCACTTCGAATGTACCTTCGTCAGTGACAGTCGGAAGCACCAACGTCGAGTCGTGATTTAGATCTGGCTCCAAAGGATGCATAATCGGCCGTTTATCCAGGGCATGGATTCCACTGCGCACGGATAAAAGGCACCTAGCCCCAGCTAACCCTCTCGGGAACGGTTGAACCCATTTCAACCCAGATGCAAAGAACTACTGTACAGCCAACCAGCTTGGGCGCGTTGTGTGGCGCCACTTCGGTAAGGAATGTTCTAGCAAGCGCACACCAGTCTGAGCGCTAAATATGGTCATTCGTGCGGGGCGGTAGCCGTAGCTTCAGTGGGCCCTGGGCTGAAAATAGTTAATCACGGAGGTTGTGAGGAAGGATGTGTGTATCAAACATTGAGTTGCATGACTATATCACGCGCGGGAGAATGATGAACAGGTGGAATGGGTGAGTGGCATCGTCTCAGTGTGGCTCTCAGTATGATTTCTCCGTACGATGATCTTATGGAACAAATGAAAATCTGGCAAGTGGTTCTGTTGCTAGCTCGTTTCCACTACAGCCACTGGTTCAGAAATACACTGCGTAGAAGTCATTTCGTCCTTTCGAGGACGAGATACGCCGTGTATGTCTCCCCCACCCAACGCAAGACACAGCTTCTTGTGGGTGCAGACTCAAACGTTGGCAAGTCGTAGTAAACCATTGATTGGTGACTTCATTCTGACGGAGAAGATCACGTTCAGATGATTGTATTCGCTTTGACACTGCCCGTTTGATCCAAGAAACAACGAGCGTAGCGACTCGCCGCGATTACAGGTTTCCGTACGGTGGCAAAAAGTGGGTCCCCTTGGATAGACGGCCGGCTTGTCGCCCGAACCTCGACCAATAGATAGTAGATGCAATTGAGAGCTATGTGAGCACCCGTCAAAGCCCGCTGTGAGCATAGGTCTGACACACTCAACAGGAACCCTTCCACGACGACGGCGTCTATTATCAGAAGCTCGGGTGGGACGGTCGAGATTTAAATTGCCCGGCAAATGCCGTGTCTCAGGTTCAAACTCCCACGGCTCAGCCGGCTTCAAGTTATCAATAATCTCCAACAGCGTGGCTGACAGAAGAGAACTTGGAAGCTTGGGATAGAAGATAAACACGACTGGAACCTTCGATTAGGATAGCTCAAACAATACAGTACATCCTCTAGTACTCAAACCTGGTACGGGGCCAATCCGCTATACTGCCACAGACTGCCACTCAGCGGGGATCATAGTATTAGAGCTGGTGCTCCTGGCGTCAAAGCCCATGCCAGGGCCTGTGTCACTATTCTGTAGAAGTGCGGGAATGGCTCGGTGAGGCCCGGGCTGCTTGGGTTTCAACGTTGAGGCCCGGGTCTAGTCGTCCAGGGAGAGTTCACTGAGTCATGGTTGATGACCTCTAGAACTGCATTTCTATCCGACATCGGACGGAGGACTAGAAGAGAGCCAACCGATCCCATTGAAATAAAGATACTCTTGGTACATCACCACTTTAAATACGATTAAATAGACTATTGGTAGATCTTAGCCCACGCGAAATTGAAGTAGGCCTCACTAAACGCAGCGGGATTGTTGTTGACGAAATCTGATGACCATTATCAGGAGGGGATCCTTCCCTGCACGATACATCACTCACCGACGCAAGTGCTAGGACATCCCGAAGCCCGGTATATAGCATCTTGACCTGCCCAGTCGCCACCTGGTTGGGGAAGTCAGAGGTACTCATTGTACGCCTTATCTTGACAATGGATGTTACTCACAGAAAGTCACTAAATAGATTGCGGGAGACGTCAGTTGAATCAGAAGCTCGGCAGCCCGAGCAACTTACAGTTGATGATGATGTTCTGGGGGCCGAATTTCTCAGCAATGTTGCACGATCCGGTACTGGGGAAGAAGGCAGTGGGGGTTCCCTGGAATACAAAGTGAGTCTTCCAATCTCGCACAGGCAGAAAGCCACTAACCCAAGTGTCAGTGTTCACGTTAGCAGCACCATCCCTCACTTCGGCAGGGACGGAGGCATCGTTGCGTGGCCAGAACCATATTTTGATGAATTCGTCTCTGTTCTCGACGCCGAACCTGCATTTGATTGAAATCAAATGTTAATCTGTAAGGAAACTTGAAAGGAACAACCCCTCACCATCCCCCGCCATTTGCATTGAATCCCGGGCCGTAACTGTTTGGCTGAGGGAAATTGACGCCACATCCAGTGTTTCCGTTGACCTCCCAGTTACAATCATTCTGACCCGGCGTCCTACCGGTATTGGAGTCGTTAACATGATGTGTGCGGACGGTCGAACGAGAGAGTTACCCTAGCTGATCACGACTGGCGGGCATTGTGCAACCTGAGAGTCCATCAGTAATTAGCGAGGAATAGCCGGGCTCACAACCTACCTGGGCTGGTGTGTAGTGTTCCTTTGTTGGGTCCTTGATCATTCACACCTTCCAAGATGTCGATCTCTCCCTGGGGCAGTCGATTAGATGGGTGTGAATCGTGACAACCGTTGTGAGAAGACTCTCACATTGAAAGGCCAATTGTCACCGAAAGACCAGAGGGCAGGCCATGTTCTTCAATGCTGTAAGCCTGGAAGCGAAGATCTCCAAAACAAAATCACTCACCCGCATCCTTGTGGCATGTGGCGAACATTGAAGCTGATCAACGCATGCATCAGGACCAAGCGTGTGCACAAAGAGCAAAAGTGAACTCACACCCAGGTCGAAGTAGTGAACTGCTTTTTTGACGAAAGTCTAACCGAGTTTCTTCCGGGACCAGATGGGTTCAGGACGGTATTGAAGTCGGAACGCAGGACGAATGTGTCACCCGAACCATAGGTGAGGTTCTGGCTGCGAGCGGTCGCCGCATCAACGTAGTTCCTACACGACAGGTGAGAATCCGCCACCCAACTTTACCGAAAGCATTGGACTCACACTCGTCCGTGTGTAGGGTCATCGATGTTCATCACATTGAAGCCATCCAGAAAGCCCTGACCGCTATAGTTGTCAGTCAAGCTGTATGTGGCAGCCCACGTCAAAGAAACGAAAGGAAGAAGTGCGAGGAAGCTGTTGAGACGGTACATCACGCGGGACTGGGTGAGTACAGTTGAGGTGAATGTGCCCTTTTATACCGTGTAGAACAGTTGGTAACCCTCCAGACTGCATACCTACCATCAAGGAAGCTCAGATGGAGAGTTCGCCCTTCAGGTGGTCGTCGTCCAAGTACGGCCACCGCACAATTAACTCGAGCACCCAAGAGTATTCCTTTCCGCGCGGACCTCTTCGGGCGCACTCCAAAAGGAAACGGTCGTGAATCACCAGCGCGGTTGCTGCATGGTGAAACGGCTGAGCCGAGCGGTCAGGTGAAACAGAAGTAAGCAAGCACGTTGTTGTAATGGAGGGTCGCGGTCGAACATATACCGAAAAGGATTAAGCACGTATCTACCAACTGAATGATAGGCCAATATCCATGTGGGGCTTCCTGGCCTATCGCGGACAAAGAGCGGGTGGATTGGGGTTTGTGTCCTCAGAGATTCGAGACTGTTAGGGCTCAGCAACACGCAGAGAACGACCTGGTGTTGGCGTCTAGGCTAAAGAAAGCTTGACGATATTCCGTGAATGATTGTCGTCCCTGATTCGTCAAATCGTGAGTCGAGGCTCAGGAACGAAGTCCCACATGGTTCGACGTGTTGAAACAATAGGCACCGAGACGCGGGGAAATGTGGAGTGGCATAGTCCTGGTCCGGTACAGGCAGAGGAGAATCTAGCCAGATCATACCGGCGTATACAGAACCTAGATGTTGTAGGTGTGAGATCATCCACAGACCGACAAGACATGGCGACCTTTCCAGTGTGAACGCGATGGCTGAGTAGTTTTCACTCACTAACAGGTCTTCACGATCATCATCCTCATCGGAGTATGACAGACATGATTTACCGTCCGCCAAGTGTGGATTAGTATGTCCTGCAGACATACTGGAAGGTTGCGTGGGTCGAAGATTGGAGACGACCCCAAGTCTAAGAATGTGATTCCAGGCCGCTATTCAATGATGCCCACATGGTGGCTGAGAAAGAGAGAGGACGGATCACCAATCAGTTTTGGAGGCCGGAGATGTCGCCTGCTTCCACGCGTCTCCCTTCGTGCCAGATCAAGATACTTCAATGCTGAAACAATACACTTCGCAGACATGGAGTCCACACGTACACGCACCAGCCTGTCTCGATGTTGCAATCATCCTCGTACCATAAGCTACAAGCTTTACAATCAGCTGGTTACAGATGCTTGACGACTGAGACGGGATGACATACTCAGATTTAACTTCACCAAGCCAAAGCACGGACGAGAGGGATCTCGGGCCTTTTGGACTTGCTTGAACACAAGATATCAAGGGCTCGATATTCGGTCAAGTAGCTGAGTTCTGATACACCGATTTATCAGTTAACTTCAAGATGGCGAGCGGGAGGACGGTCTGAAGACGGAGGACGCGTCACAGTCATTATCAAGAATTACGGGCCGCTCGGCCCGTAGTGTGAACAGTTGTAGACAATCGGATGTATGGCACGACTACGGCACGACAGTGATTGCGAGGACCATCATATTTCCTGCGGCATGAACTACACCGAAACCTCGATATCGAGGTAGGCACCCGGCCTTTCGTAAACCTTCATCCATGCAATGTCGAAGTAGGCATCGACAAATGCACTGGGGTTATTATCAACAAAGTCTGCACAAGGGTAGTGTAGCGAATTAGCAACTTGACGTGAGTGTTCTGTGAAGATGAGCCTCACCGACGCAGGTTGACGGGCATCCTGATTGTTGGTAGAGTGTGGGTTGGCCTGCCTTATCTCCGCCTAATGTTCAGAGGACGAAGGAGCGTTAGTGAAGGTCGAGACTGGGACTGCCATGCTTACAGAAGGTCACTAGAAATCATACGGATGGATGAGCCTCTGGCGGTAACACTATGGAAAGAGGACGCACAGTTTATGATGACATTGTGTGGCCCGAATTTGGATTCCAGAGAACATGTATCGGAAGCAGGGAAATACGCCTCCGGTAATCCCTGGGTGGAGAAACATCGATCAAGTTCAGCGAAGACGATATGCGGGAGGCGAGTTGTACGCACCCAACTGTCTGGGAGTACGCTGTCGGCGCCATAGGCGACCTCCTCAGGTATTTGTTGGTTGTCGCGGGCCCAGAACCATATCTTGATATGTCTATCATTTCTCTCGACAGCATACCTAAGTCGATACATTCAGCTGAACCATTATCGTCAGAGGTGAGAGCACCTCACCATCCTCCCCCGTTCTGGTTGAACGCTGGGCCATAACTATTTGGCTGACGGAACTTGACACCACATCCTGCGTTATAGTTGATCGCCACATCGCAATCCTCTTGAAGGGAATACCTAATGGATATTAAACCTCGAAGATGTCAAAGGGATGCTTTTTTCGTACCCAAGCATGGTGCGGTTCTGAGGTACGACACAGCCTGGATTACTCGTCAGCGAAACGAGTAGTACGACCGTTGGCGTTCGTACGCACCTTGGCTGGTATGTAATGTCCCTTCATTTGCATCTTGATCGTTCGCTCCCTCTACCACGTCGATTTCTCCCTTCAAATTGCGTCAACTTCCTCGCCAATCCAGTAAAGGTGATAAAGCCTACGTTATTGGGCCAGTCAGGTCCAAAAGACCATATCGCAGGCCAAGTTCTTGACAGAGTGAGTTAAGTTTCAAAGACAAGGATTACGAGACGTACCCGCAACCCTGTGGGATATGCCGGACGTTGTAACTAGACAGATGAGGACACCGGTTTTAGAGCGCAACGTCAACTCGACCGTTCGGCAGACTCACATCATAACCGAGGTAGAATACCGCCTCTTGGACTGCAACCTAACAGAATCACGTCCTGGACCTGTTCCATTTTGAAGAACCGTTGTGAAGTCCGATCTGAGAATGAACGTGTCGTCGGAAGAGAATGTAAGATTTCCGGCAGTAGCGGTAGTCTTGTTGACGTAGTTCCTGCACGGGGGTATGTATCGAAAGGGCGTCAGGTAAGACTGTGATAGTGTACTTACACTCTACCGTGCGTGGGGTCTGGAATCTCCATGAAGTGGAACCCTGATAGGAAGTTGTGACCAGCATAGGTCTCTGTCAACTCGTATTGGCGAGCTCGGACCTGGCCCGACAGAATCAGTAGAGACGTCAGTGAGACGAGAGGAAGCAACATGGATGATGGGAGAGGAGGAAATCCAGTCGCCACATAGATTTACTTATATATGCGGCTCGTTAGACGTGAAACCATTTTGAGTGTTTGGAAATAAAAGTTCAACCGCGAGGGACCCGATCAATGGCAATTCAAAACGTACGATGGGACCAGGAAGGTAGGAAGAAATGGTAGTATATTTACAGACAACCCACATTGCACTAGCAATAGTCTAAAAACCCTTGGAGCTTTCTGGCGATGTGAGGCGGGAACTTGAACGCTTGCAACTTGTCGCCGAATGTTTGAACAATTCGACCGACGCCTTCTTTCAGCTCTAAATTGGGCGTGAGCCATGTTGGTAACCAGGCGGAAGAAATAATCGGGCGGAAGAAAACTCACCGTTACATATCACACTCAAAGATTCACCCGCCCTGTCTATCTCCATTTGGAGCGCCTCCCTTTTCGCGGTTTCTTCTGGCGTAAGTTGTTCATCCGAGTGAGGCTGCAAATGAGTATTCATCTCCTGTTGGTATTCCTCAACTGCCGTCAAGAATGACAGCATTGCCTCCAATATTTTCGGGGTATTCCTCTGCACAACACCGTATCGGTCTTCCTTCAAGGATGCGCATACCAAGTGTGACAGCACTATTGTGTATGTTAGAGGACAGCCCACAAACTCTTATAAAACCTAACTCACCCTCAACGGCGACGGCATCTAGTTCCCGGAAGGGTACGCACCCTTCAACAGTCCTGCTTAAACGTTCTTCCGTCCACCATTCCTTGGTCTTCGAAATCCCACTGCCAACCCAACCAGGAGCATGGCGATGGATGACACCAAAAACCAGCCCTCTTGTCCGCTCAACAATGCCCTTCGCGCCATCCAGCCCCTTCTTGACCTCGCCTCTGCCCTTCTCCAGGCCTGGTCTAAGAAGCGTATTCTCAACGTTCTTGATAGCTTTTGGCAAATGAGCCGCTTCCGCTCCAGCTTCAACTACCTGTGGGAAAGAACCATCTGCAGCAAAAGAATCAATGACTGTTTTGAGGGGCGATTTCTTGCTGCTCTGGAATATGGGCCTTTCAATGAGTTTTGCTGGGGTCGCAGGCAGCACGGGAGGGCTTGTGGGAGCTGGTACAGGGGCTGGTGTCACTGGAGGTGGGGCGCCTCGTCGCAAGAGAAGCTGATAATCCTGTCCGAGGACGAGAAGGATCTCCCGAGATAGCTGACCCCATAATGTCGGAGAATATTTCTGGTTACCGAAAAATTCCGTTCTGCGTGAGCTACCGATGGATGAAGCATCCGTAGCGAATTCTCGAAGTTCCGACAAGGCAAAGAACTTGAATACCCGATCAGAGGAGGAGACGCCAGACACTAATGTCACTGTGGGATCGGCCATGGAAGATGAGACAACAACAGACTACACAAAATTTGTTAGAATTGGCAGGACGTACGGGCCCTGGTTGGGGACGAACCTGCGAGATAAACGCATCAAAGAGAGCCTCGGAGAATTCCCAGGTCACGACCGTCGTAAAACCAAGGAACCAAGCACGGAAGAGTAGCTTATAGTGATAGAAAGGAAGAAGGAAGGTCCAGGATCCGCGGAGGAAATGAGCGGTGAATGGTCGAAGGAATATCGGGACCACAGGAATTTGGTAGAGGATCGGGAGAATCAGTCGGAGACCGGCGAAAATGAACGTCGCGATGAACATGAAACCGGTAGCCATGATGCTCGAAAGTAGGATACTCTGAGCTACATCCACAAGGCCGAATTTTATCTAGACAAGGTGTTAGCCCGATGTATGAGCAAGCATCGTATGGGTTTACCTGGGAAGAGTTCCATCGAAAAGTGTATCGGTCCAGCATTACGTCCCTAACGAGAAAGCCACTCGCCATCGTGAGCTGCGTTATAGCCAAAAACAATAGCCTGCCATTCAAGAAGTGGGGATGCTTTCTTTCAAAAGTTCAGTAATTGAAACGAGGATGATAGGGCAACCACACACTTCGATTTCACAAAAACAGACAAACGAGGATCACCGTATGATCCGGCCTCATTCAGGTATGCAAATATCACATATATGGTCGCAGAGAGGAGGGCGGAAGCGCATAGGGCTGCCAGGGAACGTCGTGTACTAGTTTTTGCCCAAGCCGCCCTCCATACCTTTGCTGGTGAGCTTGCACAAGTTCGCGTCGCTAGGACGAATAAGTTATGCATTTCCAGTTATAGGTAGAATCCTATAACACTCACGGTTCAGATAAGTTTTCCGCAAAACCACGATCGGAAGTGCCACGAGCATCCAATTCGCAACCGCATTCAACATCGTCAGAGGGCGAAAGGGTAACATCAAGATACCTCCAAATCCCAGCGAATTAAACCCTCCAAGAGCCCATATTGACCAACACGATGCTTGCAACCAGCAGAATAAGGCGGACAAAAGGAATATTTTGGATGTGAGGCGTTGCCGAAGGGTGGCTTTCACGAACGGTTCATATGCCTGGGTGGGAGAGGGGACTGAAGGAGCTGATTTTCCAGACAAATTGGATGGAATGGCGCGTAAAGGTGTAGATGAACGCGACATTGTTCCTCGCTGTCAGAAATGACGAGCAACAATGTTGCTGGTTAAGAAGAAGTGTATGTGCGTGTTTGGCTGCAACACGTCTGGTTTAGGCCCACACCCTAACCTAGGGTTATCACCCACCCGTTCCCTTCGAAGCTCGCAGTATCAACACATCAACGAAATACTTTTCCTGGATAAGTATCATAAGCTAGAAATCGTGTATAGCTCATGCGAATACTCGCACCATCAGTACTATCTACCTTACGCGGGGCGCACGAGGCCAGTTCAACTGTCTGACTTACTATCATTTCGGAAAGTGGTCTTTCAGGCTTCATTTGATGACTCGGACGAGCCTTTTTTTATATATCCCTCATCAACACGCCCACGAGTTATATTCGGTGGAGCCCAGTCTTGCTGTTAGCCTACGCTGTAATCAGGACCTCTACCAGTCTAAGGATACCAGCTTAGCCTCAAGTTCACGGTGGCTAGAGCATCCAAGGCGACGCTCTTTGTGCTGGTGGCGCCCGGCTGGACGACCTCGGTGCGACATCTCCTAAAGTGGCCTTGGGGCGTAGATATCTCACGGGAGGCGGTGGATGTTGGTGGCAGCATTCTGCTCACCAAGTATTCCGGATGATCATCATAGCTCTGAATCCGGCCACATCGACTCACGGTCTCTTTCGCAACAACCACCCTCGGACATGAGGGTGGAATCGTACAACGGGCATCAATTCCAAGATCACTTAGAGGTATGGTCTATACCTTTTCTTCTCCCACAGCCAGGGAGCTAGATTCAGTTAGACTCTCGAACTTTGGTAGCCTTGCGGGGCACAAAATTCACAGGTACGCCGAGGGTATATTACCAAAGTGATAAACAATGACAAAAATTTCATTACAGTAGATGCTCGGACTCCCCCTGACAAGTCCTTTTTCGTCTTTTGAGCCACCGTCACCTACATGATAGATGGTACATACTAGATGGTACTCACTAATTGTTCCGACTCGGCCACGATCACCCATGTCGTCCTCAAACCCTATTCAGGTTAAGTCAGGATACGACGCCATCGGTGCCGACCAAAATAACGATTTCCAAAGACTCCCTCAGCTCATGATCATAAAACCATACTCAGACTCTCTTCCGACCGAAGAGTGGCCCCGTCAGGCTACAGCCACAGAGACATTTGACCCCCCCGATGGCATAACTTGAGTGAATGGAGCTATCTGTTGACCTAAAGGTTCCGCTCAAGCTGATGGAAAGCACAACTTCCGGGTGCGACAGGTGGCGGACTTTACATCGGAATTAACTATCCATATACCTTGTCTAACTTGAACCTGGCGGTCTACTTGTCCTCTTGGTACCCCCAAACAGAAAGATGGCAATGACGGTGCCATCGGAACTCAGCTTGTTCTATTCTCGTGGACGGTCGCTCCGGCGTTTGGCATGATCAGCCCAACCATAAATAAAGATAGTATGTGTGTCTACACAAATCCGTTACGAAATCTGCATTGAAGAATAAAGGATTAGAAAGAGGAGTAATGAACGTCTACACATTGGGATTCAGGATAGAATGTCGTACTATTAGATAAGTGCTGCAAATGGGTATGTTCAGCGGCTACGAGAACTTTTATTGCGAGTAGACATGAGCTGTCTTTAGCTCATGTATTGGGTATGACTTCTATCTTTCCTACGTCTCCTTCCATCCTCCGATACGGCCGATGGACGATACCACCGTTTCCGAAACCCTGTCAGTATTTTTTATCGACTCCGCCTTATCCACGCATAGAGTTTCGAGCAGGAGAACCTTGTGCGGCATCTGCGCGTCTGACCACCACGAATCCCGTCATGATCGAGGCCACCGCCAGCATGAGGGAAGTCGCCGACAAGACGGCATAGCGCGCAGACGAGACGCCAGTAAGTAACGACACGACAACGAATATGTTCAAGGGAACGCGGAAGAGGGCAGAGAGCTGTTGAACAGATGTGAGTACCTCCATCGTTCAAAGTAGAAAGATAGGTTGAATACCGTTGCCCGATGTTCATTCGAAATCAAAGTGCCACGGAGCATTCCTTGCACAGGGTAGTACATCCCGACACACGCCTCAAAGGTGCAGAACGCCCAGAACCGAACCTTCTCGTCCGATGAGGAGACACTGGCGGCGATGGCCAGGGCGCTGACAGCACAGACGGAGCTACTCAGCTTGGCATGGAGTGTGAGAGAGTTATCGCCGGTCTCCGCTGATGGTGAAGGAGTGGGCAAGGATTTTTCGGTCGGAGGGCTCAAGTGGGAGACAATGACGGTATAGATCAAAGAACCAAGCATCATGCTGACCATGAAAGCAGAAAAAATGTACCCCAAAGGAAGTTGAGTAGATGAACTTGCCGCTTCCTGAAGGGAAGGAACCCATAGGAAGACAAACAGATACATGCCTCCTTCGAAACATGTCTGCGTGAAGCCGAGGGCAAGAAGTGTTGGATCTGATCGAAACATGAGCAACGTAAATGTAATAAGACCGTCAGCTTATCAACATACCCCTCTGTACGATCCTCCAAGCTTGAGCGAGTCGCTTCACATAGGAACCCTCCGTTTTGTCCGACATTCCCTCTGCGCCTCCATAGTTCTCTGACCATGTCCCCCGAATCACCATGTACGCCAAGACGAGTAATACTCCACTCGCGATGAAAGGTGACGCAAAGGATCCGGTATTGGTGACAAGTTGATTGCTGAAGACTCCAGCCCCAGCAGCGACGAACCCATTGACGAGGGTTGCACGACCCAAAATGAGGGATAGGTCTGATTGCGGCAAAGCGAGCGAGTTTGACGCGGAAACAACCCATGACTCGAAGGCTGAAAAGAGTATTGAGGTGGATACGCCCCCAAAGAGACGCCCTAAAAGGAGAATTGGGAGATATGGCACGAGGATACAGCAGCAAGTCAACGTGTATGTCATACAGAACAGAAGACATATACGACGTCGCCCACTATATTACCATATTTCAGCTCATGTAAGAGGATACAAAGGATAAGATACGCACTGTTGATCTGCCCAGACACCCACTAAAGGAGCAGCTAATCCCGCAGACATAAAGCCTGTCACAAATAAGACTGCGACTAGTCTCTCTGTGAAACCATACTGTTCTCGATACAGCGAGTAAACATAAGGCCCTTGAAGCCAGTCAGCAGCTAGATTGGTTGATTTCAGAAAAAATTCACGTCTTCTACAGGAAGGACACGTACCCATCACAATTGCATACACAACAAGATATTGGCGCATCAAGGTTGCGGTTGCGGTTGAGCCTCCGTGCCTAGCATTGTCCCGCGAATCGGGGCTTCGTTTTCTTTTGGAAACATAGTTCTCGACGACGAGAGACACTAGACAAACTCCAGCTAGTCGTAGGAGTTGCCCTTCGTAGAAGTCGCTCATGGTGGTGAGGTGGTGAGTGGAGAAGTTTCCCACAGCCCATTGATTGATGTCATGTGGGCTCACGTTATGGCCACGCCCTGGAATGAATTCACTGAAAAGGTTTGAATCCTTGCTGCAAAGGATCAAGCCCTACTTACATATTCCCTGGCGCTCAGATGTGTGTAAGTGCTGCGGTTCATCAAAGGACTGTCCAAATATCCCTGCTGGGTTGATGGGCCTGCACATTCGAACGCGGTATCACCAGGGTAACATGGTTAAATCGAAAGGGCAGCATCATGTTGGCGTGTCACCGCAGTACAGGACTTACACAGACGGATGGCCTTGGATCTAGTCTGGAGCGGGACTGGTAAGAATCAAACCAGGTGGTTATGGGGTCAGTTACTCGTCCGAATGTGAATTAGCGACCACGCAGACTCGATTTGGCGCGAAACTGGACTCTCATCTCATTCCACCTTCCCACAACTGGAAATCTCTAGCTTCCTATGTATCAAAAAGGCCGGAAGTATTCAAGCATCTTGCATAACAAACAAAGATCCGAGCAACGAATGGGTGTGTTGAATGACGGATTTTGTGGGCCCCATCGGCGAGAGTGGGTCATGGACTTGTGAAGGACGCTTTTGGCGCATCGGCATCGAAAGATACAGACGCTAAGCTATCCAGGTGGCAAGCCGTGGTCCCCGTATAGGATCTAGGAGTGTCAATGCCCTACCGATGAAAGCGAGTGGCAGGTGCATTTGTTCCTATTATGCAGGTGTCTTGTGCTGAACTCCTGGAGAGTCAAAGAAAGATAATGCTCCGACTCGGATACCAGTTGAAGCATAAAGATGAGTTTCCGAGGCACACGGATAAGAGTTACTGGTGGACCTTGCTCGTCGCTCGAGACTAGAAGTAGTACGGTCGAATTATTCATATCGAATAATATCATCTGGAATAATAGGTCACCTGGAATATCGTTTCAGTGGAACAAAAGTTCAAACCCCACTATATTCTGGATGTCATATGGAATATCCATGATGTGGAATACGATTTTGGTGTCCCCAACCATATTCCATATGAAGTATTCGACTGTATATCGATATGAATAATAGGGCTGGAAGAATTGGTAGCAATGCAGCTCTTTCGCCGTCCTTTTCACTGGCTATGAGTCGGTCGCCGACCACTCGGGCAATCTGCCTTATTGGATTTTTCAGTTGCTCTGATTGGGACTATGCAACGAGCGCTCGTGAATAGGGATGTATATTTCAATCGATAGCGTGTGGTAGCTACAATTGGATTTTGTGCGCAACAGTGTGTATTGAGATACACTGGCGTACTCCTCTTGTCCTGCTGGGACGAGTAAGCATCCTTGCGTCGTCGTGAGGACTTCGAGGTTGTGGACTGTGAGAGCGTTAAAAAGAAACCGAGGCGGCAACAGGCGCGGGAAGTCAGCGTAAGATCCGCTCGGGAAATGCCGAACACACTTGCCAGCTGGGGATTGCGATGCGCCGCGACCCACCATCATCATCGACATCGTTATTGGACGTGAACGCGTTGAACACCAAACATTCGAAGTTGAGAATTCCAGAACCACAGTGAGTCAGCATTATCACGACTCCCACAAAGATCTGACTCCCGCTTGTTCGTTCCGAAGTCATGGCATCCACCCATCTTTCGCTCCATTTCAGAAGTCATGTCTGCTCGTTAACGTCTTACACGAACGCCGGGCAGGACAAACTCTGCAATACTCCTCCATTCAAGTCAAATTCAGCGACTGCGGTCCGATATCTGGCCCAATACAACTTCGGCATCTCAAGCTATTTGGATTCGAGCTTTTCACTCGGGAAAAGAGACGGTGGTCGGGGTTCGGAAGGGCAAGGCGTTCAGGATGTTCACCAGTCGGTCCAAAGCCACTTTGGGGTCAGTAGGTGATCCCCCATTCCTCTCTGGGCTCCGGATGACTAGATGCGTGTATTCCTATCTAAAAGTATCTCTGAAAGCCCTCCCCTCCATGCTGAGTCGATTTCCCTCAGGTTACAAACTTACTTGTCCTTGGCAAAGAACGCGAGCACTCTGATCTTCGCGATCGTTTGTTATCCGATTGCCGCTGCAGCGAGTACCATAAACAGTTTCCCCCATTTCCGAATACCTGGGCTCAACTCACCGAACAAGACTGTTCTACGCCGCCGGTCGAACACCCTTTTGTCGGATATAGGCAGCATGTTCTTATTCTCGAACCCAGAACCATGGAAGAATTTGATTCAAAACCTTGTGTATCTGGGACCCTTCGCCCGTGCGTCTCCGCTTTCTACATTCCGCCGTTTCGACCATACACCGGACTTTCAATCACTTCTGACGGTCGCAGAGTACTGCTTCGCTATGCATTCATTGCATATGCACGGACCAAGACTACAATGAACAGATGCTGCGAAATCTCACGCCCGGACCGAGTCGCGTCGAAGTGATGCCTGCGAAATGACCGAGCATTCCGTTCCTCCGATTTTGTCATAGGCTTTGATCTCTTCTGATCAAGAAATCGCACTAATTTGGATGCAACAGGACTTAGGACCCTCCATCACATCCATGTTGGGATCGAATCTTCGAAGTCGCCCGGAACCTGTCCTATCTAGTGGATTCGGCTGGTGGGCTCGGCCTTCAGACGGAGCGCCTGTCGACGATCTTGGTGAGCACATTTTGATGCTCTATCTAGGTCTCATATTTCTCCCAAACTCAACACCAGACCTGTGTCGGAGAAGACCGGCAGGCAAAGAATTCGCGACTCTTCGCGGTCTAGAACGAATACATAGGTTGCTTTTCACCCCGCTTCCACGGCGAGTTTATGCTTACTTCAATCACGTTTCTCTCTAGATATCAGACTCGATCACCAGTGTGTCAGTAGGGGCAAACGGGGAGCCTGGGCTAGCGGGCAGAGGCCCTGTGAGGATGTCGTATTTTTTGAGGCAAAGCTCGTGAGTCATCGTTCTGTAGTTCACTGACATGTACCTCATCCATATTGATCCACAGGCATCGATCATGGGTCTATTGAAAGGCATGGCCGATGTTGCCGGACCATCAAAGCAGTTACACGCGCTGGGGTACCTTTCCGAAACGGTTGTTTCGCGCAAGGCTTATTTCGCCCGTTCTCGCCAGTGAAAAGCCTATGGCCCCGACACACGGAATAGCGCTCCGACGGTGATTTCGGAGGTTCGAGGGCACTGAAACAAGACGAGGTCCTTCTCAATCGGAGTAATGTCGCTCCCCCTCTGTCTCTAATTATGTTACGATGAAGTGGGGAACGCTGGGGAACGCTGGGAGTCTACTACCAGGAACTGATGGTGATGGCCTTCCTTGCTCGGATACAGATTGCGAACGACACGGTGTCATTAGGCATCCGATGATCTGATTCGTGTACGTGTGCAGTTGTGCTGTCGCAGTATTTCAGCCCCCATTCATTCCACAGGAGTTCATAGGCGGCGATGTGCTGAATGTCTCAAACGTCAGAAGAGGTGTTGTTCGACGATTACCCGCGCTTCCACCAAGACAAGCTCATGGCCCCATGGTTCAGCCACGGAGCTCCCTGAACGGTCAAAACGGTGATCACCAGAATCGCCTTGGTACTAACGCGATTGAGCTCCGAAATCGGATGCGACGAGGTCATATCTCTTTTGCGCCTGTGCATACCCGACACTAGGGAAGCTTCCGACGGCTCTGACTTCATACGTCGACGAGGGGCGACTTAGTGGACCGTGGGGTGATCAGGCTACCGCCGGCATTTCACCGGGCCCGCGGTTCAGGCCGCAAAAGGCTGACGCCATTTTCAGAGTGGTCTTATGCAGTTCTTACCCCAGGCTTAAGTCAGAACTCAAGAGATCCTATTGACGTAGTATGCCGCCACAATACCGCTGTGTCGATCGACCTCAATGGCAGGTGCGAACTTTCTTCTCGATGTGGGCGAGTGAAGGGTCGTTGTGAGGACGGAGCTGATGGTAGGCAACCCTTCAGTAGAAGCTAGATCGCATGGATTACATGACCGTCTGTACGTGTCATCCGAATTGAGTTCGGTTATTCACTGCTGAGCCCTGATGAACATCGTGAAAGACTACTTTCCTCGGACTAAGCCTTCCTCACACATGTTCATTCTAATAGAGATCTAGGGACGTGTACTCGTCTATACGTTCATTCCATCAAGTCATGTACATGTTTGTGTCCTTTTTTGCAGACACACGGGGACGACTCAAATGCATACTATTTTCTCTCTTGTCGTCGGACGGAATACATGTCTTCTCGAAGCCTCTCGGGCGTCCATTCCGCAAATGCTGCCCTGGAACTCTCCGGCTCCGCTTGTTGAATGGGCTTCGACCCTCCGTTGTGCGGGAGATCGGCATTGATCAGGAAGGAACCAGTTTGTACTGGATTTACATACTGGACCTTCGCCGAGTCGGACGCACCGGAGAACGCCGGTGGACCTAATCAGACTCACGCCGCGTCCTCTTGTCGTTTCATTCTGAGTCTGTCACGTCCTACACCTGGTAACGAACGGGCTGGTCGGATAAATGGGGAGACCAAGGACGAAACGAGATCTTCACACTGACGACCTCCATCAAAGGTCAGAATCAGCTTTTCCGCCGGCTTGTCAACCGAGTTCACTATTGGACCTGGCATCTATGAATGGTCCCCCCAAAGTCCGTGGAGAGGTAGTTACGAGTAAGTGTATATTCAGTAGACGTTCGTGGCCTAGTATGTGAATATTTCATAGATCGAGGGTTAATTTACTTTCATCTCGTTGTAGCACCACTCGTTGTCCTTTCTTGAGCTCCTCACTGACGCGTGAGATATCAATGATGGACAAGTTGAAACGCCTCAGGACAAAAAGAAAACAATTGGCTGTCAGTATAAACTTCCGTAAAATATCGGAGATCGGAGGGTCCGGTCCTCTTTCTGACAGAACTGAATCGGTTTTTCTTATGGAATCATAAACGTTGGCGTGTGGACCTGTACTCAACTGCATCCATTCGAATGTTTGAAGACCGTCAACGGCATGTGGTCAATGTGAATGAAACTAGGGTGGTCGGAGAGAGCAATGGCTCTCGGCGTCGTCCATGAGAAAAGCACCCTTTCAGGGCGTACGAGAAGCAACGTAGAATCCCCCCTGGAATCAACGGAATGCTCCTGGATCATGAAGCATCTGGATCTAGATCTACGAAGACACCCAGTGAGCGCTCAGGGCAACAATTCAACGAAGGCCTTTTGATGGACTGAGACGGGCGTCTGAACCTTACCATCAATCATGTATGGAAATTTCATTATAGCGTAATAACGTGAGAGCATGCTGGTGTGCGAGTGGCAACAACTGTATCCATTGGAGATGTAGAATATACAGAATATAGTATGCGTAGAGTAGCGCCATTGCTGTGGGTCAAGAATGTCAAGATCAACTCGCCTGCGTGGTGAATGACCGATGATGGATGTGAACATCGCGAATAAATAGCCAGAGGGGGGAGAACGGAGGGTATCACGGCCGGCGGTTTCCACATGTGCAGTACATCCCCGTACAACGACATTCACTGTGAAAGGGCCAGGACGTCAGACAGTGTCAATCCTAATCAACTGAAAGACGCTGACCTACCTCGAATAGAAAAGCTGATTTTGGCCCGGTAATGACAGCCCGTTATTCCATGCCACATACTCAGTTCCCGGCCCAAAGTTTACTTGACCCTGCGCCAGCGAAGGATTCAGACCCAACGAAGGGTCAACATAACACGAGTTTATTGAACCTCGCACGGCTAGGTTAGAGAGTTGGTTGTTTCCCGTCTGCGTGAAGACGCCAGCCTGGTTGTAGTTTGCGGACGGATAATGATTGTATCGCGGAGTAGATCCGGGATCCGGCGCGTAGACCCCTTGCGAGAGAAGGTACCCGCTGGGTTCTGGAGAGATGTAATCGTACTCATTTCTCGGGCTGCCTCTTCGAGAAAAGGAGGAGGAGATGGGGGAGTAACGCGACTGAGATGACGAAAGACTGCTCTGTGTTCTACTGTGTGACCGTCTGGGAGACTCTGGTGAGATCGGCGAGGACGGGTCAAGTTTGTATGACTCGCTAGGATTTGGTGGCGGCGGATGGGATATAGCAACGTATTCGCAGTGAAGTTTTCTATTCGTGCACCTTTGGCATGGTCGTTCAGGGTGTTGTCGATTGGACTCGCACTAAGCCGAACATCCATAAGCAGAGCTTGAAGGAGGGAATATTCAAGACTCACCTTTATCTTCCGTGCGCGACAGTTGGTACAAGCCATGGGATTCCTCGAATGGCCACTTTTCTTCGCAGGTCTCGGCGCGTCTTCTGAATGTGTCATGGTTGATGGAGGGAGGGGGTGGATGAAAGAGTAGTTGAAAGGATTGATGACCTCAACCTATATACCGAGGAGGCCATCACATAATGAGCTTTTATAGACTTTTATAGAGCAACAAAATATCTCTATAACAAGAGATTTCTGAAAAAAAGTTAATCTGACTCAGATATGGTAGATAATGCTAAGATAATCCGAGCGAAAAGGTACTCACCGTGAAAAAATAATGCTGGAGTAAACAAATCACATCGCATGGAGCCCGTAGTTCTTACACTGGTGTAAAGATGTATGGCAACCAACAAACACATATGAAAGAGAGATCTTGAGCAAACAGATCTTTTTCACAGGGGTCTGTTGGCACGCGAGCAACTGACGGAGCACTATTGTATGGTTTTTCGAGGTGGGAATTATCTTGATCCATGAGGCAGTTCATATACACTGAACTTGGACAAATCATGGCATGGCATGGACGTGAGTGGCATATACACAAATGACGAGTAAAGAGCGATGAGGAGAACACTCACTCGGATAATTTCGGTCGCACTGGGATCTATGGGAGCCTTGAAGTCAATTGGGGCTCTCGAACAGTGCCCGGAGCTCGTCGAGTAGTCATATCCACCATATCCGGTCAAGATTATGGATAAAGAAAGGATTGAAGGGCTCTCCATCGAACAAGGTTCCCATACAGATGACTTTGGGGAAAAACTTGGGTATTGATGGGATCAAATCGCAGTTCCAAGAGTATAGAAAGGTTCTGGAGTTTTAAATGTCGGATTGCCACTATGGCCCCAGATTCCATATTGGCATCGTATCCGGATTTTCGAATGCATCGCCTAGACCCTAGATGGCGAATTCAGACTGGAGGCCCTACCAGAAATAGAGGGCTTACCTGTTGACGATGATGCACAACCAGTTAACCAATCGAGAGTACTGCTAAGACTTTAACTTCACACAGGAGAAGAACAATGTCCTTTCCGAGTTTCTAGGGGGATCTGAGGGGCCCATGCGCAGAGGCAGCGCCCTAGATGACGGTCAAACAAGAGACGCTGCGCCACGTGTGACTCTTAGATCTTCAGGCTCAGAGCGGCCGTTAGAATAGCGCCAGGACACCAAAAATACTCTGATTGTTGTTAGCGTAGCTCGAAATTGGTTTTAGTATAGATCACATAATGTTACATACAACAGATATCGGTGGAAGAAAACACCTAGTTCCCAAGCTTTGAGTCTGACCAATAACAAGGTCCTGAAGTGGATCGAGACAATGTCCTATCCATACAAGGCCTGGTTCAAGGTCATAAGGAAAGAGGGGAAAAAAGTCGCCAGAGACGATGTCGAGATCATCAGAAACTGCGCGTCAAATCGTCAGGTTAAATATGGATTTTCTGTACAGTGAAGAAGATAAGAGTCGTGTTTCGAGAAGAAACGAGAAGAGTTGATATGAAATAGAGTCCGGTACACCATACTAGTGACTGCTGAGTGAACAGACTGGCCATTTGTCGTATAGAAGTCGATACAAGCTCCGGATTCGTTTGTGCTGGGCTACCCATCTGTGGAAGTGTCGTCGTCGTCGTCGTCGTCGTCGTCGTCGTCGTCGTCAGAATTGTCACCGTCTCCAGTTTCGGCGGCTCGAAGTTTCTTCGATTTTCCACCATCCGTGGCCTTAGTTGATTGCTTTCGTTTTTTCCCATTCGCAATGATATTGGAGGGCGGGCTGGAGGAATCTGTTTCTTGATGTAAGATATCACTGTCCGTAGAAGGCTCGTTGTTGCCTCCGCCGTTCTTCTTTTCTGCCTCAGGTACAGACCCAACGTCAGCCGTCGCTGGAGCGGCAGCGGCTGGAACCGTTGCTGCGACAGACGGCGGGGGAAGCGGATGTGTCCCTGGAGGAGGAACGAAGACTGCCCCAGGAGGTCCGTAGGGATAAGGGGGGAAACCACTGATGTATACGGGCATCATGGGTGGTGGATGCCCAGCTGGGTTGCCATCCGAAGCTTGTCCTTCCGGCGGAGGGTATGTTCCGGGGGGAGGATAATAGATAGGGTAAAAGCCTTCCGGAGGGGCAAACTGCGCGACGGCATGCATCGCTGCGGCTGTCGTGGCCGCGGACGGTGGCGAGCCTGTCCATTCCGAACCTTCTGGGGGAAACTCTGGATGGGATGAGCTCAATCAATAGTCTTGAACCTCAGGAATTGAATCTGTACGCACCGAACCCATCAGAGCTCTTGTTCTTTCGTTTGTATGGCCCGCGCTTCATGCCCTTTTTCCTCTCCTTCCGTTGTCCATCAATACAACTATCTGCGACGCCATACTTTCGGCAACGCTCGCAAGGCCGTGCATCGTCGCAGCGCTTGCATGCTGCTGCACAGTTTGTACACTGTTATGGTGCATAAGAGAACAAACGGAACCGACATGAAAGGTTTGTACATACCGCAACTTTGACCTGCTTGCGTTTTGGCCTTGCAGAACCAGGAGGCGGTGTATTTGTGGGAGCGACTATGACAATAGTTAGAATGAAAACATGTCACAGACGTCGCAGAACGTACCTGGAGGTGGAAAAGCATACACCATCCCAGGAGGCCCGTACATCACCTGAAAGGGCGGTGGTGCTGGAGTGGCATTATTTGAACCATTCTCGGATTGTTGGGCATCGTGAGGCGCAGGATAGGCGAAAAAAGCTGGTGGAAATGCACCAGGAGGCGGAGGATACGGTGCACCGGCAAAGGCGAAATGTGGGGGTGGATAGGGAGGTTGTTGCTCGGGTGCTGTCGCCGTTGATTTGGGCTGTTCAGTCGTCGACATGGCCGTTGCCCAGCAAATATGCTCTGTCCTGGTCTATGAGAGCTGTATATTTTGCCATAATGTTAGCGTTGGTCATAGTGGTGGTGAGTGGCAGAGAATGATCTCTGAACTGGGTACTCACTCCGACTGAAATTTGCCAACTCAGCGCCGCTCAGAATTATCCAGTCCGCCAGCAACTTTTCGAGCTCAGCTGGTCCCGCGAAAATTCAACACCAGGCTCCCAAACTTCAATTTCCTCTACCCTTTACTCGTCTAGGGCTTTGTGGTTCGAAATCCTCTAGGTTAAAGGGCCTATAGCTGAGCAACGAGTAGTGGTAAAGAGCAGGAACTGGTTGTCCACACGTGCGAAAAAAATGGCGGAACTGTCAGCCATGAAACCTTAATTTTCCAGCTCGCTCACTGCAGCCACTGGGACCTGTGAACCTGTAGTTATCGAAGGCTCACCTGCGGCATACAAGGTTCAATCAAAATCGTCTTCTAGTTCAATGTTGTCTCCTTTTGTTCCTCAGAACCACCTTTTCTGCGCGGCTTGGGGCCTTGACCATCTCACGATCAATGATTTATTGGATTTATACGTCAAGTGTCGCTTCTATATCTGTGAGCTTTCTCATCGCGGCAAGTCTTGAGCGGGAGCTACGACGAGTAGGAAGTTTATCGGCTGCAACCTTTTGGGGGCCAAATTATACCTACTGGTGCTAGTAATCTTGCAGTCCGACTCTCTAGCTGGGCGGTCAAACAAGGTATAATTAGCAAACCTAATTCCACCCAGACCCTTGGTCGACGCATGGGATCTCCCTAGATCCACATAGCTTGAGGGTGGCTACTCGTCGTACATTGTCGTGCGCATGAGTCAGATTCGGAGCACTGGACCGTCCTGCGAATCCATGTTGGTTCATTCGAGCTTCGACCACTGCCGCGGGTCATCAAGATCTTCGCAATCGTGCATCGTTGAGGCTGTATGTATGAGAAGCTGGACCTGAGGTTCTGTAGTACGATCGGAAGGACGTCGATGAAGGACCCCATTCCGACCCCGGGATGGATGGTAAAATTTACTTGCTCTACTCGTTACCCCGCTACGGAACATTCGCATGCCGGATTGTGAAAAAAAAAGTACCTTTCGGCCGCTTGGAAATCTCGCACCCCCGTTCATGTAAGCTCTCAAGCCAAATCGTGCCATACGGCGTCGCTCATCGCTCACTTTAGCGCAAATTCGACGAAACCCGCACTGTCCATTTTGGCTCGGACCGCCCGTGTATCACTTGCTGCAAGAATTTTTCTGGGCCTCTAGACGCCGTTTCGGCGCTATACAATGTTGAGTGCGTTCACACAGCTGTCTCTGGTAAGTATCTTTACCCCATTTCTGCTTGTGTCGGACAGCAGTCTTTAGATCACTCATGATGATCCTTTTCAGACGTATTCGACAGGGCTGCTTACCCACCTGGTGTAAGCTAAGTTCTTTTATTTTTCTCGGTCGTTCCGTGAAGTTCCGTGACCTATTGATCGTGATTCTACGACTCAGCCTCGAACGCGGGCACAACTGCGACCGTGAATTCCTCTATGACTGCAGCATCTGGACGACCCTACAAAACATCGGAGGCGACCTCACCAGTCTATGTAAGATTGAGATTCACACAAACATCAAATCCGGCCAGTTTCCGTTCCTCCCCGAGTCCTTGCTAAAGTTGAAGCTGAAGCCCTTAACTACTCTTTCACGTAAAGTATCTGCATCTCAGGTCTCGAGTCAACATTATAGATATTGACGCCGTCTCTCTAGATTCCTCAAGTTTTGCCGAAGGACCCGCGGTTTTAAGGCATATGTCGAATAAACATGCGGGGTCCCCAATCATTACAGCAATACTAGCACTGCGTTTCAAGATTCATTGAACCCTCGTTGTGCGGCGTACAGCTCAGAATGACTCCAGTTCCCTTGCAGCGTCACATCGAAAATATCCTCTCCCACCCAGCCGTGCGCGCCAAGATCGGACGCCAAACACCAAGTCACGACCTTCCTTTTTGCTTGTTGATCCACTGTTGTTTTAGGAACATGAGGACCATCTTGAATCTTTGTCTTGATAATAGTGATTCGAGTAACTAATCCTGCTGACATCAACGTATGATTGTCAGGCTATGGCACCTCGACACTGGACAGTCATCATGATCTCGACGACAGTGATGGCACTGGCACGCAGAACGATGAGTTCCGCCGGATAACACTTCGCGAAAAAACCGCTCGCTGACGGATGAACCTCTCTCGAGAACGGGACGCCCAGGTTACCAAGATGACTTCGAAACTTTACAGCTTGGACGCTCTCGTTAGGCAAGTGGCCTCTTCCTTTAAGTGTGAGATAATCCCGACATGACCAGATATACAGAGCGCACGTTTCTATTTTCTGGACGCTTGGTCCCTACTTCTCGTCAAGCCACAGCACAAGCACAATTTGAGCATAGACTCCGTCACCTTTCGGGCAAGAGGGAGATGGGGCTCCCAGTAGGGAGTGCGCCGGAGATCGAGTGAATCTCCCCTTACATAGCCTACCCATTCGACCCGAAGGAATCTATACGAGTGATTGATGCAAGGAGACTAGCCTCACCTCTACAGCCAATAGACATAGAAGGATAATCTGCGCGCGCCCAAGACTGCTAATTGATTATTGACTATTGAATGTTCGAACCTATCCATGTCTGGAGTGGCTCGGATGTCGTACGATATCTTCATCATTGTTGACCTTTTGTTTTGATATCTGGGTATCAGGTTGCGCAGTATCAGAATTTCGATCTTTCTACAGCTTCATAAATCCACTGTTGAAAGCGAGGTGGCGGTAGGACCAGATTCTAATTCGGACCGGGTTAGAGTGGCGTGAGAATAACATACTATTTCTGGATCTGGTTATGTAACAGCTCAACCGAATTTTTTTTCTTTCCAGTCTTTTCTCGATCCCCTACCACCAGTCCAAAAGCCGCGAGGCTCACTCCGCACAAGAAGTCCTCCTGCAAGACTTCTTTTCTCGTGAGCGGGCTAAGGTCTGAGTATTTCATTCCTCATCTATCGGCTCTAGCCGGGCCCAGTTGCAAACCAACTGTAGCGACATACCAGAAATCCGGTGTTTCCGACTCTTGCTCGAAGATCCTTGTCTATCGAGAGGAGAGTTATGTTGGGATATCACCTTGGGAAATGTTGCGAGGAACGGGCGAATTGACCTAGTCGATCTATACATCGATGGGTCTTTTGTCTTTCAGTGCACTTCGCGGCTTGTGGTTCAATGGCTGGCTACGCTTATCACGTTAGGCTGGCCATTCGCAAAACTCGATTCAGACTACTCTTGGTCTGGTGGAATGGCGATACGCAACGCGTAAATTTTTTCCTACTTCTCTCCTCGCGAGAGCCTCAACTTCGGAGCTGGATCGGATTTTGCTCGTTGCTTGGCACCGTAGGGTTGAAGGTTAGACTCAGAGAAATATTAGAGGTGATGGATCATGGTTACTGGCGTTGAGGTTGTATCAGAAGCAGGCGTTATTGGGACCATTGTTCGCGTTAGTAGAGGAAGACCATCCAGTAGTAGTATTCAACGAACGAATGAAAAATAATCCTAGTACTAGCTAGAAAGATGGTGAAGGGTGTGCAAAAACAGATTCCACGACCGCGAAGGGCTTAGTTCTTTACGCTTCCACCGGTGAGGTCTATGGAAAGATATCGATCAGAGTGGGTTCCAACGCGAAGTCGGCGATGAAGTACGTACAGTAGAGCGAGGTATATTTCACAGTGGTGGTCTGGCCGGCAGTGCACTGGAAGGAGACCATCAGTATTCGAAGACTGATGAAGTGAAATGGCTCGGGGAACATACCGATGCAGGAGGCTGACCGCCATGGGTTTCTGTGCGGTAGATTTCGTCCGCAAGAGATCCACTGCTCTTGGTGAGGTACAACCAATCAACGTTGGAGGATCCTGCTGGCGAGGGGACACCACCACTCTTAGCTGCGATCACGAAAGCATCCGAATTTCCCTTGAAGGCTCCGTTGGTCATGTCCCACTTGGGACTGATGCCGCCAGAAGGGTTTGTGGTAAAGTAGTGGTCTCCCATACTAAACTTGTTCAGGCCCGGGATAGAACCCAACGCAGAAACGGCAGGAGTCGAAGGAGGCAACTTGTTCCAGACGTTGAATGCACTTGCACTAAGCGCCGGGAGGTCTGACGACAAGCATGAAACGTCAAAAAGGGCCGCCACTGCCCCAGCAGAGCTAAAGTGAGAGAGGATCGATTCGAAGTCCTAGTAAATGCAACTAGCAGCGGACTTACGCGAAGGTACCAGTCTCGCCACATGTGTAGTTCTGAGTACCAACGCCGAGCGCGATGAGCGAAACAGCGTGGCTTGGGGCTTGAAGACCCGCAATGGGTCCCATCTTTAACTCTTGATCGCAGTTGAAGTTGGGCTTGCCAGGAAGGCCGGGAAAGCCTTTGGGTGGGCCAGCAGGGGCAGCCAAGGAGGACACGGCAAGTGCGAGTGGAACGAATGAAAGAAGTTGCATCGTGCTGCCAAAAGAACGAATGAAGAGTGAAAGAGCGTGAAGAGAAGAGAGGTGGATTTGGGATACAAAACTTCGTCGAGAAAGCTTTTATCCAGTGGAGCCACAGTGGGATCCCTGAGTTCCAAGTCTCACCGACCCTTATCCTGTGGATGACAGTTCCACTCTGGACTGTTGTGAGGCACAAGCCTCCAAACCTGCGATCGTGCAAGTAGGGTCGCTCCCAAGGGTTTCAGCGAGCAATGCTTCCGACGATGGCCTTCTTGTCCTATTTCTGAACTGTGATCATAAAAATTCCACCGTGTCTAGGAAATACCCGTAGTTTGTTGAGAACTTCGGCTGACTGGGTCTTCGGCGCCTTCCACGAAGAGTAGTTCGAAACATCAACCGAAGTTCGACCTGCACTGATATCCAGCTGATATCATAGGGCTACCACGATCATCAAGGCCTGGGCAAGAGCCATCATCATGGGAGATGCTGAATAATGACTGAATCAACAAGTGCATGCCCACGAACAGGGACGACTGACTAACATCTCAGGAAAGCGGCTCAAAGTATAGGCCTGGGCAGTTGATCGAAATCAGTGCTATGAAGATTCAAGAAAAACAGAGATGGAGGAGGTTCAGGCCAATCATGATCATCGGTCTCGCTACCAGCATACGGGGTCGAGCGATAGAAGCCTGTCCGCTGCCACCGTCGAAAGCTAATATATTGAAAGGGGAGATGTTTCCGTACGCAGCCCGTAGTTCAGGGTGATAGTGGACGTGGGCAATGCCAGAGGCGGGGCAATCGGAGGAGGGTTAGGGGGTAATATTCGACGACGTATCCCCGCCCTAGTCTTTGGTAGTGAATCAGCCCAAGGAGGCGCAAAGAGGAGCGAATAAAAAGAACGAAGTGCAAAAGGACGTTACATAGTACGCATGTCTTGGTTGCTGAACGAACTCAGAGATACCAATGAGCCTCGCAGAGGACAGGGTGGACGAAGAATTGGGAGCAAAAGGGTTATGTTGGATGTGCCTTATCGTGAAGGGTACTCGTTGTCTTATTCATAGATACATACTATGGTCCATTATGATTGTATCTTCGCTAAGTATGAGAATTCAGCTCGGTGCCGGTCGTGCAAATGAAACACTAACAAACCCACCTAGAACACCGAGACAGGCAAGTAAACACAAGACGGCGGCGTTTTTCAGCCAGCTCAGCGAAGGATCCGACGGACACCATGTCCACATCTTAACCACCGCTCCCAGTCCCCCCAGTGAATAGTCGGGCCTGTAATCGTCGCGCCCTCTCCGGCTAGCTAATTCCCGTATCGCAATCACATACCACGCCATTTGCACACCTCCTCCTACCAATTTGATCTTTGGGACGTAGGGCCAAACCCAGGACCAGGGCCATACGTGAGCAAAGTCCAAATCCGTTGTCGGGTCGGGTTGAAAGGGTGAAAACGACTGTTCTTCGCCCTCCATTTCCAGCCTTGTTTGCAGCACTCGAGGCAAATCCGGACTTAGAATGGAAGCTCTTCCGACGCCGAGTAGATCGGCATGTTTGGATGAAAGTGCAGTTTGTAGATGACCGGGGGAGCGTAAGCCCCCGGTGAGGAGGATTAGAGGACGAGAGTGAGCTGGGACCTCTGACAAAGCCTTGACAGCCTTTGATGAGAAACTCGCGAAAAATGCTTGTCTAGAAGAGTTTCGGCCGCTCGTCATGAAGTCTGGATTGAGGTATTGAGGTGAGTGACATTGGGCGGCAGTCCGTACGAAGTTGACATTTACCTGGATTTTCGTAGTCGCCACCACTGACCTCTATGAAATCGACCAACCCCCACGATGCTATGGTCATGAGATGTCCTAAGGCACGTTCTTCCTGGACATCGCTTCCTTCGACGGTACTATAGTCTGTAGAGTTCAATTTGATGCCGAGGACAAAGCCTGGCGGGGCTATTTTCCTTATTTCAGTGGTTATGCGTTGGAGAAGGGTGAGAGTATGGACAGCATAAGCATCTGTGCGTATATTGGACTAGATCGAACAAAACTCCGTTAAAGAAGGACGAGTACGACAGGACATCCCGACTTACCTTTGGTGAGAGAAACTGCGCCAATAGGTCTGCAAATCGGACCGTCAAAGCGAGCAGACCGCACGTTACCAATAGGATACTTACACCCATGTGCGACATGTAATTGGACCCCATCGAAACCCGAATGAATGGCCAATTCCGCTCCGCGAACGAACCCTGTAATCGTGCGTTCTACATCTGACGAAGTCATTGCGCGTGGAGTTGTGAATAGGAGTCGATGGAACAGCCAGGAGAGAAGTCCAGATGCTCCTTGCGCAACGGGGATGGCGCTGGGACCCAAAGGAGGAACAAAGGGAAGTCTGCCGCCAATAAAGTTGCTGGATTGTCGTCCAGCATGGCTCAACTGCATTATGGCGAGTGTTCCGTCTCCTTTGTGTATAGATGACGCCAATTTTCTGTAGAATTCTAGGGCCGCTTCGTTCAGTTCTGCAGGAACCACCATATCACGGCCGAGGGTGAGGTGCGTGTCGGAGACTTGAACGTTGCCCGTTATGATCATTCCCCAGCCGTTTTGGGCCCATGTGGAATACAACGTTAAGTGATATTTGTTTGGTGGTCCTCCAAGGAAGCCTGCAAGGTGCTCATACAATGCTACCTGCACAGGACAAAAAAAGAACCCTTGAGCATCGTCGGTACGAGGAAGAAGGTGGAGATTCTGACTCACCTTTACCAAACGATTCTGCACCTTCCGACCGCATGGCAAGTCGATTGCTGAGAAAATTTCATCCTCCATCGCAATACTAGAGAGGCAGAAGGATTCACAAGGGTAGGATTCACGTCCTCATTTCGAAGATGAGAGTATCCGGTAACCGGCAACGCGTCAGGCCTTCATGCATCACGCGCCGGTCGCGGTCGAATCACTGACAGAACTAAAGTTCTAGTCCGCTCAACTTAATCAGTAGTAACAACTCGTCCTGTCTATTCACTATTACTCGACATAAGCTAATGTACAAGTTATTGTACAAAATAGATAGTCGACAGCAAGAATGCCCAGAGTATAGAGTAAGAGAACCTAATATGCCTCCTGATTCTGCATGACCTCGAAATAGGTGGTATATTCCTCCGGCGTCATTAGCTCGTGATCCTCTTCGGTCACTTGCGAGAAGGTCTTCGCAACACCATTCACTAGAGCGACAGCATATCAGTCAACCGCGAAGCAACGAATGGAATACATACACACCATGGACAATGGGATCTTCCGGAGCTTTTCCAGTGCCGTTGGGAGCTTCCTTGGTCGCAGAATGCATGTGTACGTCCCCATTCAAGGCCGTCCCATTTCCGTTCGCACCATTCACACTCTCTTGTACCTTCGCCTGCTTGGTTTTTCCAGAAGACCCAACATCTTCTTGTGACCTCGACCGTTTACGGTAATCGTTCAGGGAGTTGAGATATTCGATGGATGGTTTCTTGTCTTCCTCCTCTTCTAAATTGTCGAAGTCCGAGCTGCCTGGCGCGCTCAACCCAGACGGAGTAGCGACTGCTGATGCGGCCGCCGAGGCGGCCAACGAAGCATAGTACTGTTCGTAGTCTTCGAAAAGGTCAGCATGCGGACAGATAGGTGCGTGTTGGGCACTTACAGTCCGCCTCATGGTTCACCACAGGCTTCACATCTTGCTCCACCGTCAGCAAGGTCGTAGACTGGATCCCGTTTGTCCCATTCGTCGGTCTCGAGCCCATGATACCCAATCCCCTCAGAATCTCATCATTGGAGCTCGATATCGACTCTTGTAATGCAGCGACCGCTTCTGCCCTTGCACTCTCCTTCACACCCAGAGCCGTGAGGTCTCCCGATATCGTACTCTTCAGATGCCATGTCGGCAGGGCGTTCTGCTGTCTCTTTTGCTCAGCTTGAGCGTCTCGTTCCATCTTCTTCGTTGCCTCATCCTTATCGTCTGAAATAACAACACCAATACCATCGTCTCTCGCCGAACTGGGACCTGATCCCGCAATTTTGAGACCTCCACCGGCTTGATTAGAGTCGGCAGCGTCCCGAAGAACAAGATTGGTTTTGATCCATGCTGCGGCGTCGAATCTAAACTCGGGTTTGATTAAAGCTGTTAATAAGGGAGATGGAGTGGCGTGGAGAAGACGTACGGAGGCAACACCATCGACTCAGTCTGCTTCAAACCGCCCAAGATGAACCTCATTTGATGATTGAATCTGGACATACGATCCTCGCTTCCCTGTACGTTCTCTGCATTCTCGTTGTCAACCACCTCGGCATGACAGATCTCGCAAACCAATATTCCTTGCATGAAATCCATCAACTTGTCGACATCGAGTGGCGTGTACGACTGTTTGCACTGTAAGCAAATGTAGCCCTTGTTGTCAAGTTCCTGTGGCAGTTATTGAATCTTTGTCCATAAGGAAGCTGATGAGAAAACCATACGTTGCGCAGGGTAGAATCTATTTTGTGATGCATTTTCGCTATTCGCCACTTGACAACGTTGCAGAAATGAGCGTAATCGATGTAATAGTATTGTTTTCCGACTGCTCGCTGTGCTCCTTCTTTCAGCTCATTTTGTCGGTATCTATTGCAAGGTAATTCAGTCGTGCTCACGACAAAGGGAAGATGAGCACGTACACTCTAACTAAAGAGTCATTCGACAACACCGCAATCACCTTGTTCAACTCCTTCGGCTGCAATCCCATCCTACTTGCCAAATCATCGTCTTTGAGGCTTTGAGATGGAACGACCCAAGAATAAAAAGATCGTTTTAGCAACGAATCTACAGGGAAGGAATGTAAATTTTATCGCATTTATGTTTACTTACACCGGATGTCGAGCAAGCTGGTCCAGAATGATGGTGTACTTGGGCTCGTAAAAAGCCCGCGATACTTGCTGTACAAGACATTTGAGAACTTCTCGTTCTTCAGACGTAGACATTCCAGTGTCGGCGGCCTGCGAAAAGATGCGTGTCGGTCGAGGCGAAAAGGGCCGTATGGCCACGGAAGCCGGTCAACCGAGTGATGGTTGTTCCCAAACGAGTGGAAAGGAATGAACTCGAGTTGAAGGTGGTGGTTTTCGGCAAAGGAATATGCGAATACCAAATTGAGTCAGTCCAGGCCAGTCCTGAGTCTAACGACTAATTTCAAACTCCGACTACCTCAATAGGAAAGAGTCGGTAATCTACGAATCACGATGTCCTTGCCATTCTCTTGTCGACCTTTTCTCGTCCGCCATTCTCCCAAACATCCATACTCACATCGCAGTATCTCTTGCCAGATACTCTCCGCGAGGATCTCCTTCTCTTATGGCTGAACCGTTGTGTCCTGCAGCCTTGATCTGTGGAATTGCTCTGTGCCATTTAAGGATTCCCTCCAGCTCAAATCCCATCTTCTTGGCGAACTCGACACTAGCTATGTTAAGCATGTTTGTCACCCACTGAACTCTTCGGCATCCTATTCCCCCGTCCTTGGGTAGGTCCAGAGCATAGTGCATCATAAGACCGATCGCGTTGGATGTGACATGAGTACGTTGGAACTGGGGGAAGACCACGATGCATCCGATTTCGGTGGAGAGATCCTCAGCACTGGAGTTGTGAAGGCGATGGTCCCTGCCATCTGTGGCTTTTGGCTCTCGTCTAACTGAGTTTTGTCGTATATCACGAAGTACGTGTCTCCGAAATTCTTTTTGAGACGCCCTTCCCATAGATCCTCAACGAATTCTTCCGTAGAAGCGTAGGGACCGATTGGGAGATATGTCAAGAGGCAAGGTGGCGCGGCTTTCCAGTTCTCAAATACCTCCGTTGCATGCTCTGAGGGCTAAGAAGATATTAGGGGCTGAATAAAAACAAGTCTTGAAGAGGACCCAGCTATAAATGGGATAATCTTGATCCTTTCGTTCTCAAGAGCATCGGGAATTGGAAAACAGAAATTATCGTCCCGTTGAGAAGAGAACAAAGTCATTTCGATGGATAGTGTGTTCAGGAACTACCTTCTTTATATCGACTGATTCGTAGTTCCGGAGAGCCGGCGGACCTCCTTGTAGAGGCTTTCCCGAACAGTACAATTCTCGAAAACAATTGTATATGACCAGAATAAGATATTTTCGATTACGATGTTCTTGCCATTCTCTCATCGACCATTTCTCGTCCGCCGTTCTCCCATACATCCCAGTACGTTGCCAGCATCGCAGTATCCCTTGCGAGATGTCCACCACGAGGATCGCCCTCCCTTATGGCTGAACCATTGTGTCCCACTGCCTTGCTCTGTGAAATTACTCTATGCCATTTAATAATTCCCTCCAACTCAAATCCCATCTTTTTGGCGAAACCGACACTGGCTGAATTGAGCGCGTTCGCCATCCACTGAACTCTTCGACAGCCTATCCCCCCGTCCTTGGGCAGGTCTAGAGCATAGTGCATCATGAGACCGACTGCGTTGGACGTGACGTGAGTACGTTGGAACTGGGGGAAGACCACGATGCATCCGATTTCAGTGGAAAGGTCCTCAGCGCTCGAGTTGATGAATGCGATGGTCCCTGCCATCTGTGGCTTTTGGTTCTCGTCTAATCGAGTCTTGTCGTATACTACAAAGTACGCGTCGCCAAAATTCTTCTTGAGACGCCCTTCCCACAGATTCTCTAGGAAGTCTTCTGTAGACGCGTAGGGTCCGAACGGAAGATAGGTCAACAGATGAGGTGCTGCTTTCCAATTCTCGAACACCTCCGTCGCGTGTTCTGAAGGCTAGGAAAAGATTAGGGGGGCTAAATGAAAAAGCCTTGCAATGAACTCAACTATAAATGGGACAATCTTGATCCTTTCGTTCTCAAGAACGTCGGGGATCGGAAAACAGAAATTATTGTCCCGTTGAGAGGCGAAAGACATCTCGATGGATGGTACGTTCAGAAACCGCGATTACCTCCTTTATATCGACTGAGTCATACTGTCGGAACGCCGAGCTTTACGTCCCCGGGGGAGGCGGACCTCCTTGGAAAGTAAGGGGTACTGCATATGTCATTAATCCCATTCTATACACGCCCATCTGTGTAATCAACCACGGGCTTTCCATTTATTGTGTATAGGGCAGCCTTGTAGGCCCTCCGCCATGTGGAAGACTTCGCCCTGGCCGGCTGACCAGATCCCATTCAATAAAGGTGGAGAATAGATCTGATCGTACTCACCATGTTCGTATCGCGCAGGCCCCTATATACATAGATCAGCAGTATCAACAAACTGAGTGGGAGAGGGGAGCTCACCATAGTATCCAGACGGTAACCTCCACTTTTGTATCGCTTAGAGGGAACGTCCTCATGTCGACCAAACAATACCAGTAGCTCATCCCACCACCTCCCAAAGAACCATTTCGACTCAGGTTTGTACCACGGTTTGAACTGGAAGTACTCTGGATGCATCAGAGGGGGGTTGTCAGGGAAATCAGGATTAGCAACGCTGCTCTTCTTGAAAGCTGGGAGGTGGAAGTAACGTATACGCCAGGCGGTGAATCTCAAGAAGATGTCCAACGAGACTTTGAGATACTTCGGCTGCTCTTCGAGCCTGAACAAATGTCATTTTGAAGGAACTATTCACCAGAGAAGAGAGAGACCCACATCATGGCCTTCCGAACATCATCCTCCAACACAGCAACCGATAGCTTTCTTGCCAGATTCTTCGAAGCAAATCCTCCGGGAAGCAGTCGTATTAGCTCCTCGATAGTGGCGACGGCGACATCGTGGTTCGTTTGGGCGGGATATCTGGCCCGAATCTCGTAATCCTTAACGGGGTGAGCGTCAACGTCCCGAATATCTGGAGAAAAGACTCGTACCTTGACCCAGTCCTTGAAGTCGTCCGGAGATTCCGGTATGTCCTGTATACCCATTCGTTTTCCCACTTCGACCCATGTCATATAGTACGCCTTAGTACGTGATGTGAGCATGCACAGCAGAGCAAGATATCTGATGAGCCTACATAGCACTCGAGAGTCGACAATGACCGCCACCCGTACTTTGCGGCCCAAACCTGATTGACGGAGAGGTCATGAGAGCAGTTCAACAAGTTCGACGACATCGGAAGGACTACATACCTCCGGCTCGAACATGAAGAGAGCGAGTGTATACAGATAATCATCGTTGCTCTACCGAGATCGTCAGTTGGGTGCGAGGGGTATGGGCAGGGAAAGGGATTGACAATCTTATAGCGAGAATGGAGCCAGTTGACACGAGCGATGGCAAGATTTGCTCTCGGGTCATTGAGATCTCCTCTGGCTATGGCGCCGGAGTCCATGGTCTTTCCGTCAAGAGGACATTGAGTCCAGGTGGCTGAAAAAGCAGCAGAAAACTCGTAGTTAGCCTTACATTTGACAACATTCTATGTCTCGATCTCTCACCTATAAAGATACCTGTCTGAGAAGTCGCGCCCTATAAGCTCAAGAACCTCCGACGAAGAGAGACAGGACTTACATCCGCAAGGCGCCTGCTAACCGAGTCACCCGACATGATCTCCGTAGTTGAGGCCAGCGTTTTAGAGATTGTCGGCTGAATAGAGAGCGGTCAACGAGCGTCCAAAGGCTCTCCTCAGCCACAACTCACAATAGCATACGTCTTGAATAGCGCAAAAGCAACACCGAAACCGGTAACACGCGGCAGTTCGTATCGAGTTACCATCCGAACGACCTCTTGCGCGTCCTCCAGAGTCAGTTTCCCCTGCTCGAACTTTGTCTGGTACCGGGTGTGGATATAGTTATATCGCCGCCATCGGAAGGCACGGACGAGGATTAGCCAGAAAAGGGCAGCTAGCGGAAGAGCGAATCTTGGGGTGGAGTATCGTGCCAAAGGACCAAACAACTTCAAGAAGGTCCTGAGGTTACGTTGTGCTGAAAGTAACGCATGCATCACCGCCTTTAGGTATTAGCAAGGAAGGAGGGGGTGCTTGAAAGAAAACAAGTACTCCAAATATTGGGCGATTGACTTAGAGCGATAGGTTTAAGCTTGTGATAATGTGGGAACTAGCAACGTCCCTGATGCACCACCTTTACATCCCACGAGCGAGCGCCCGCGAGCTGAAGCTATCATGAAGAGGCAAAATGGATGTGAGCTGTCAGCGGTGAGAGGTGTTTGTCAGGTGGCGAGGTACGAGTCGACCACAGAACTCAGAAGATCGGAGAAAAGCATCACGTACCAGTGGATTTCCGGAATCCTTAAGTTCAACGTTGTGTGCGGAGAGCGACGGTGAGTTACATGTGAAACGTACAATTCAATTCTTCTGGACTCTGACTGTTGCCGTCAATCAACTGCTGAGTAGCTCCATCCTCAGGCGGGGTACAGCGGAGTATCCTGGTACACGATCCAGTCAATTGGGTATCAACTCCAGAAATAATGAACACATAATGATAAGTACTCCCTCTGTCATTACACAGCAGCCACACCGCGCGGAGGTACGGACCCTTGGGAGTCGCTCTCACCCTCCGAGTCATCTGAATCGCCTCCGCCGTGCTCGCTTCCGCTACTCGAGATCGGATCGTCTGAATCGTTAAACTCGCTGTCGCTACTTTGTTCTTCATCAACCATCTTGCCTTTGCCAACTGACCCATCTTTACCAGGAACGGCACCCCCAATAACCTCGGTAATGGTCTTACTCCTCATCCTACCAACATGGATCGAATGACGCTCGCCAGCGAGAGGTGGTTCCGGCGTTACGGCACCGTTTGTCGTGAGGTCACGATCAGGACTTTCCAAGTTGACGATACCCTTCCTAATGCCCAACGGACTCTTCCATCTTTCCTCGTCCTTCATTTCCTCCTTCATAATCCTCTCCTTCCATCGCCGACTAAACCACGCGTTCAGACACGGAGAACGTTTGACGCGCGAGATATCGACGCGGACGACTTCTTTACAGAAAAAGTCGAGGTCGAGGTCGTTTGAATCATAACCTAGCGAGTGTAGGCAATCAGTACTCAGTGACCGTGAGGCCGGGGAGGGAACACTTACCAAATGGTTGTTCAAGTTCCTCTCCGGCAGCGACGAATCCTAGATAGATAAATGCCGCTATTGTTACCCCAGGAATGGAGTACCATCCAAACATCTTCACGAGCTGGAAAGGAAGGAAGAAGAGGTATAACCATACGGTGCTAAGATGACTCAATTGGCTGGATCCCGAGTGAGAGAGAGTAACCGATGCTTACTGCCTAAAAAGTGAAATGAGGACCATGACAGGTCATTACTGGCATTTGTGCCGGTGCTGGATCGAGAACTTACTTTATATGCACGCTAAACACACTATTACGAAGGTCAGGACATATGTCGTTTCCTACATGAGGGCTGACCCACTAAGGAAGCGGCACCGCAAGTATTTTCTCCATCGCTCCCAAAGAATCCTCAAACGCCGCGACACCACCCATGAGTGACCCCATGGCACCGCCTGGTACGGTCCCCCGATCTTCTAGAACGCTCAACCATTCACTCAAGCATCTGACAATCTCGAGTGGAAGATTGGCTCCACCGCCTATCCCAGGGAGCCTGGGCCGAACTTTGTGTGTCCTGTTGTCAGGTTTAGGGGGTAGGGGTACACTCCACTTGCGCGAATTGGTGCGGGTTTGTTGGCTGCTAGTAGCGGGAGCAGTAACGGCATTGAATGAAGGGACGTGAATGCTGGTCGTGGGCTCCTCAGTAGAGGTGACTGCACCGTTGCTGGGTTTGGAATTATGTGTGAGGTCGAGCGGGGTTTGTATTACTGGTGTAAGATCGAGGTCGTATTGGCTTGAGTTAGTGACTGAGACGAAGTGTGCCGAAGTGTGCACTGTCAAGGATTCCTGACAAGTTGATTAGCGAATTCCGTATGGTTGGGTTGGATTTCGGAGCGATTTACAGGATGCAGGGGCTTGACGAGGTCGTACAAGTCTTCATAGTATATGCCAGCCTCGCCCCGAAGATGATGCTTGACCGCGACAGCGAATCTTTACTCATGCTCAGTAAACCGACAAGGGAACAGAAGAAAGAAACGGCGCACCCTTCGATCAAATCCAAACCAGACCTCTTTTCAGCCATAACCCTGGCAAGTTCCTCCTTCGGACGCTTAAGCTTCCCGGCGGCTTGCTCCTCTGGTGTTCTCGGAGTGCGACAGGGTGGTACATGGTACCAGATGAGACGAGCCATCACGCGAGAGTTCTTGATAATGTCAGCCCAGCATGTGCGACCGGTGTAATAACGGTCATATCTGAGGGTTTCTGGCGTTCATTCGGGAAGTCTAGGACGAAGTGAGGTCGACTCACCCACTTAAAGCTCTATAGGATATAACAAAGCCGAGTACAACACCTGAAGCATACAAAACGTGAGCGAAATGAGAGCCTCTCGGTAATATTAGTTTGCTACCAAGAACTGTAAGCATCACGTTCGGAATCGCTAATTCAAGGTTTGTTTTCATGGTAACACCCACGACCACTGTTCAAAGTTCAACCTTTATGAGCAAGCTCCAGAATCTTGTCGAGAACAAACATACAAGTCGCAAAAACTGTGTGGACGAGGACAACCGGCCAAACCGTCCATACCTGTTGTAGAGTATGATGTTAGCACACGAAAGCCCTACGCTGAGTATAATCGCATACCACAGAGCCACGACCGAAAGACCATCTTATCCGCGAATACGTTGGTAGCTCGTAGGCCCGCCCTGTAGACATCGAACGACTGGCTGGGAGGAGGGTGTGTCGACGCGATTTAGAGCGCTTACCCCCCATCAATGGTCGGTAAGACATGGCAAGAGTAAAGAACGACTATCCAAAGAAAGCAAAGAAATTCAAAGAATGTGGAGAAAAGGATCGAATGAAAACAAAACAATGATGGGCAATCATTGATGAGAGCGCCGTGATCATGACAGCGCGTCGGTCTGCTCGGTTATCTCGCTCGGCGCTTAACTCTAATCCTAATTGGCGCTTGAACAGAAGTGAATTTTCTCCGCACCATGTGGTCGTTCCAGTCTGTCCGGAACTTTGACCTCTTGTCTACGAATGCCCTTGGACTTGGGATCTTCATTGTCCTTTCCTATTCCTTCCTTATTGCTTTACTCAAGTTCATTGGAACTCGGCATAAGAAGACGGAGCACGACGCAAGGAATGGCTCGAAATCCGGTCAGAAGGAGACTAATTCCAGGTATGAGAACGTAAAGGTCTCAAAGATCCTGATTCATCCAATCAAGGTGCGTATATTCTTTCTCTGATGATTCTCCTTGAGTCGCTGAACTTCAGACAGAGTTGCAGAGGAACCTCGATAGAGTCCAGTCGTTACACTCCGGAAGGGCTGGAGGTGTGTTCAAACCTTGCAAGAAATGGAAGAAAAATGTCACCTAGGTCGCATTTTAGTATGATAGAATATGGTGCATTATTGATGCGTCAACTAACGCCACTCTCACCGCCCGTGAGGTCCCCAAGGTTAGGCCAATCGTCGCGAGAACGGCTACGTGAACTAACTTCCCTGAAGATGGTCCTAATTACGCCAAAAGTTATTCGCGAACCTGCATCACCCTACGGTGGAACACTTGAAGTCTCGTTCCCCGAAGATTCCGGCTGCCAACCATTTTCTATTCCATTGAAGCCCACAGAAGATGTTCTGAAGCGATGGCAGTTGTAAGTTTCCCATGAATCTCTTACTCGTACACTGCGATGAAACCTATTCTTGATCACAGGATAAACAACGTCTCGCTCTGGGGAGACTCATCAATAGATGGGTATCTCTGTGAGAACCTTGCATCTTCGACCACATCAATCAGCGAAACACTCTCAAGATACATGGAGCGCCCCGTTCATCTAGCTTATAAAGGCGAAAGACCTCGGAAATGCGGCCCAACGTCAACCTTTCCCGACCTTCAAGCATCTGCAAAGTATCAAGATGGTTATCCGTTGCTATTTCTCTCGGAAGAGAACATTGTTGCTATAAATGAAGAGATGAGAAGTCGAATTGGGCAGCAAGGGATAGAGGAGAAGTGGAGGACCGAAGAAGTTGTGGTTGAGAGGTCCGACATCCTCTCTATTCGCTCCTCATTCGTCTTACACACCTCACTCTTCCAGATTCCGGCCTAACATCGTCTTGTCCGGTGGAGGGCCTTTCGCTGAAGATAGCTGGAGGGAAGTATCAATCGGACCTGATGTAGAATCAGCGGAGAAAGCACCCGGGATTCTCGTCGTATCCAAGTGTGCTCGGTGCCTGGTGCGTCATTGATTTTTCTTGCTTTCCCTCTCATCCGTACTCATAGTAACATCCTCAGCTTCCGAACGTTTCTCCAGAAACTGGGATCCGTGATCAGGCGGTTCCCTACAAGGTTCTCATGAAATTCCGACTGGGTATAGACCCCGAAAACAAATGGAAGCCATGTGTGGGGTGTAATGGTGTACCGTTAAGTGAAGGAGTAATCCGAGTCGGGGACGTGGTTCGCGTGAAAGCTCTGAATTAGAGTACCTTGAGCAACAAGCTCGTAATACCTTTCTTTCAAAGGTTCCTTGCTTATACCGTTTAGCTTCCCATTGAATGTCATGTAATGTGTCTAGTCCGCATAACGTCGCTACATTTCAAAAAGAAGATACTAATACATCGTCTCTTTATTTTCTTTTCCTCCCTCAAAGTTTTGCCCGATACCACCGTGTCATGGTAAAGCCGACGCAGATGGTGCTAGGCGGGTCTTGATCATCACCTCGAGCCCACCCAGAGCTCGACTTTTCTTCGTTGGGTCCGTCATGTCCATGAATGATTCGAACTCGACAACCGTCGTAGAATCCGTAGGTGTCGTCGATTTCTTCCGCCAAAATATCCATACTCGTACAAGATCCATGTGCGTTCCGAACGTGGCGATGGCCATCACAGGAACTGGAACCGGATTGTAAGCTTCGAGCTGCGAGAGGCGGAAACAGGCTCCATACCGATGGCTATCAACAAATTTTCTGTAGCCACCCCGTCTTCGCTCCCCCCAAGAAGCGCGACAAGGAAAAACATGGCTCCTGCTCTAGAGCCCACTTTTCAGTCGAGCTAAAGTTATTTAGGCTCGGGTGAGACGACTTACAATGCACATATGATCGCAAGAAGTGTGAAGCTACACAACCGGAAGAACATAGAAACGGTCTCTCTCTGTTTCTTGAACTCGGCCCAGTTTCTGCGGATCCGAAGGCATATGAGAGCTAGGAACTGGTTCAGTGGACTAGAGAATATCCGCGGGACAAATCACTTCACCAGCAACGGCTATTATTGGAACGACGAGAAGAGTTACGATGGCGGCGGAGACACGTCCTCTATAATGGCAACATTTGAATTCGTCGTGAGTTTGCGGGCGTATCGTAAGGGAATACCGAACGACTTACGGGACAGGATTGCTCAGGTTGCAATAAGCTACCTCTGGGAGTTTCTGGATTGTAGAAGAATTCTTGATTCCGATCTGGCCGTCATCGGGATCCTGTTAGTATTTGGCCAACTGAGTTATGGGATTCCCAGAGACGGAACTCACAACCAGAACCTCTATGATGACGGCAAAAAACAATGCGTATGGGGCTGCGACAGCCTTGGGCGGAGTCAGCAACCGGAATAAGATTTGTAGATAGTCCTTGCAGACGCACTGCGATCGTCCACGACACGCCCCTACAAGCATCTCCTCTGGGAGAAAGAGCGAAGTTGATGTTCAGCAATAGCTACCCTTGAGGTGAGTTCGGATCGTTCAAGAGGCATGCAAAAAACATACGTGCCTGAACCACCAGTGCACCGGTTCCAGCAATAGCACTGTGAAATCACAGAAAGGTAAGTAGCCGCCAAGCTCCATAATGGGTGTCGGTAATTCTCTTACAGCACCGGGACACCATAGATCAAACACGCTTGAGCGAAACAAAGCCTGAAAGGTGGATGTGGGTTCTTCAGCTGCCCGGAAATCGGTAGCAGAAGGTACGAGAAACAGTTGATGAAGAGGATGATAATAAAGTTGTACCACGTCGCCTGTCGTGTCTTGGGAGAGAAAAGGGCAGAAGCGAGTATAACGATGCTACAGAAGAGCCCGATACTCTGGAATACGATGAACGCAATAACGAGCGCTTCAGATACAATCAGAAAGGGGTTATTCTGGAATGTTGCATAGGTGCTCACGAGAGGGAGAAGTCGTCGCATCTGATTCTGAGTCCGAAGAAAGCATGGTAATGGACTCCGAGCACTGGTGAAAACTGGAAAAACGTCACAAAAAGCCAGCTTAAGAGGTCATGAAGGGAACAGAAGGATGAGAATTGTGGGAGATCTAAGCGATAAGCTGTTTTATATGTCTGTTACCGCCTGTCAGGTCTCCCGTCGAACTTGAAAATGATAGACTGCCGGGGCCAATGAATATTATTCTGGAAGAGTTAGTCTTGGATCAGTCGCTCTAACTTTGGACATTATCGTGATGAATGACTTCATGTCAAAGATGGATGCTTCTGAGCGACGACGGCTGGATCTGGAGGATTCTATGCTCGAAGCAGAATCTTAAAGGTGTTTCTGGAAAGCCGAAGGAATGAAGTTGCCCACCAAAAGTAAGCTCCAGGCGTTTTCGTAGCAGGTAGGGCCGAGTCGGCAGGGAGGTCTCATGGAACTGTTCATAAGAGCATGAGAGATCACATTTCTTCGATGGTTGCTGGGAAACGATGAATGCTAAACGTAGGAGGAAACGCCGAAGTGACAGGACTGCTCAACTGGCCGAGGAACCACCGGGAGGGATTGGGAAGGCGACATTGCCGAGACGAGGAAGCAGTGCAATGATCAAGGCTGTCACTTCCAAGTACTTAGCCATCAAGTACTCCAGTGCACCAGTAGAAGGGAGTGAGTTGAATCGGATGAGGAGAATCATGATGCCTGCCTAAACGCGGGGTAACAAGGAAGTCGTTGACAAAGCTTGAGGTTGCTAGATAAGATAAGTACTTGCAGTACAAAGATAACGCCGAGCTGTTACGCCTCTCTCTGGCTGGCGTATTCGATCTTGAAAGCCCAAGCATCATCCACTTTTCGCAGCTCTCCTTCATCAGCAAACAGTTCAAATACCCCGTTTTCCGTCCAGTGCCAATCCACTTCTAATCCCGCACCCTTCGCGGGATCATCGCTATTCGTTCCCAAGAAAGAGGCAATATCGCCCTCTCTCACCGGCAAAGGAAGACTTGATCTGATCGTCCCGTTAGCGGGATAGGTCAACGAAGTGATATAAAACGCGTCCGGTTTTGTCGTCTGAGGGTGCAAAAACATCAAATCAGAATCAATCACAAGTCTGCAGATAGGGGAAAACTTACGAATCGTAAATCTCCGTCCTCTGCTGCCACATACCAATACTGGGTATCATATATCGCGTCTCCAGCGAAACTCAACCATTTTCCGACCTTCATCAAGCTGTCCTTTGTGGGAGGGACAATACTCCCGTTTCCCGTTGGGCCAACATCAAGAAGGTAATTTCCGTTCTTGGAAACGATGTCAACGAGAGAGTGCAGAATGTAGGTCGCATTCCTGTACTTGTCCCAAGGAGTGTCACGGTTATACCCATACGAGTATGGGTCTGAGCCTTCGCTCGACTCCCATTTTCTGAGTTTGAGATGTGAAGTGGGGGAGTACTCGGGATTCTAATTCACAGTCCGTGACTCAATGAGATACAGCAGCATCGAAACCCATGCGAACACTTACATCAAAGTCAGAGTAGTTGGCGCCGCACCTCGCGTTCGCGAGCACCTGTCGTCCGTTTTCTTTCGCCCAGTTGAACCACGCAGGAGCTTCGAGTGCGGGAAAGTCATATCAATGGGTACAGTAGACGTCAACGTCAAATGGAACATACCAATTTCAGGGAATACAGTCGGTCCGCCGACATCACACCACATGATATCCATCTCGTACTGGTACATCAGTGCCTCCATTTGCGGTTTCATTATGTCCTGCAAATAGTCTTCGACTTCGACATATCCGGTATAGGGCTCAAACACTGAGCCGTCATACGCGTTCCTACGAACAAGATTAATCGTGAATCACGGAGACATCGAACGGAATGACGGGCAAACCTGGCTAGACCACCCGCAAAACCGGTTCTCTGCAGGATGCTGTATCCAGGGTTATTAGGGTCTGAACTCCTCCGATGGTATAGGTCGTCGCCTCCTCCTGCGTGACCATATTTGGCGAACGCAGGATTGAACCACTCTGGAAGAGAGAAGTACAGGCCGTGATAGATGTGTTCCTCCGGGTTGCGCTCGTTGTGGGATTTTGTTGCATTTAGAAGCTCAGCCACAAAATCCCGTCTATCCAAGCCCGTCAACCAAAAAGAAAACCGAAAGGAAAAATGCTCTCCGCTCACTTTGGTCCGTATTTCAACGAGTTACGATTCGATGAGCTCCCGGTATCGAACATCGCAAAGCCATCGTGATGCTTGGTCGTGAAGACCTGTAGCAGACCATCAGCACAATTCGGCGAACGGACTCGAACACGCTTACATAATACTTGGCTCCGCTGTCACGAACAAACTGCAGCCACCCCTCCGCACTCCATTCGGTACCGGTAAGCTCGTCAAAGAACATATCATAGAGGAAGTCTTCTCCGTAAGTTTCCTTATGGTAGGTCCATACACGAGATGATTCGTTCGCGGGGTTATGTTGCCAATACCAGTACCATTCAGCGTACTGCGTACCAGAGAGGGTGTAAGCTGGCACAGAGTATGGACCTGACACGAAACAGTAAGGTCATCGAATATCTAAAGGACAACATCACTCACCCCAGTGGACGAACAAACCAAACTTCACACCATCAAACCATTCAGCGCTCTCATGGGTTCGTAGGCTCTCGTCGCCGATGAAGTACTCCGGTATACCAGCTGTAATGTTCCAAACTCCTTCAAAGGTCTTCCATTCACTACCGTTGGAGGGTCGAATGAGGATTTGTGCTCCGTCTGCCTGTGTTCCGGGCTCTACCCCAGGGTTATTCACCACCCCCACAACAACTCGAACTTGATCGCCACCTCGAAGACGGTTCAAAGTAGCGGGTACAACAGTCTGAACAGAATCGGAGGCCAAAGATATCTCAATCGGGTTTGTCAACCACGTCGAGGTATCGGAAGATTCGTCGGAAATGGCAAGGTTGCTCAAGGTGATCTCAATGAGTTGAATCTGGGTCTCAGTATCATCAACGAGAGCGGTTCGGAACCTATGGATGGACTAGTGAGCTCAAGACAAAGATAATTCTTGGCTGCGATACACACTTGGTTGTGCTTCGGACGTTCTCCGCGTTCAAAATGGGACCACTGTCAGGCTCGGTCGAGTTACCAAGATATGACAGTGTTATAGCAAACACGTGAATGCTGACAACGCCAGTCAACTGCGATGAACCTGTCTGGCTGTTGGAATGTGAAGTCAGGACGTGAAGAAGGGTAGTTTGTGGCCGAGACGCACTTGGGTAGGATCAAGCCTGTTAGAACTTTAGAATTGTCCAGATGATGCTGGAACGTAAACATTCGTGTGATGTTCCCTGGCGAGCAATAAGGTCGGTCTCTGATGTAGGTGATCGCTGGGCAACATACAGTTTCGGTGGGTTCCATTGGCGTCACCCTCGTTCAAGAACGGTGCTGTTATGGGACTTTCGAAGTTGGTGAGCAAAGAGACGTTGGTGAATCGAAAGGTAGCACTCACCCGTCACTAGGATTCTTCAACCACCACGGCGCGACCACAAAACCCAAACTCTCGGTCTCTCCTCCTTCATACAGGGCGAAGAACTCTCCATTTACATACGATATTCCGTCTGTCGCCCCGAGGAAATTGAACGAATGATATCTCCCCCTCGGAAGTTTAATCGTCTGTCCCGAACAGTTGATATTATCGTTGACCCCAGTCGGCGCACTCCAATTCGGTAACTTGTAGGCGATTGCCGCGTCTACGAGGGTACCCGTCGGCAGATATTCCGCAGGATATGAGCCATTATAGTTGTCAAAGTTGGCGGTGGTAGACCCTGTCAGTGCAGCGGCTTTGTTGTTCAGAAATGGCGTGAGGTCGACCTGTGTCTGTGCTGATTTCGATGCCAAACTGCCCACACCGAGGAGGAGTGGGAAGAGAAGTCGAGCCATGACCGGTTCGTCATAGGACTGATACTAAATTTCTGACTTTAATAAAACCATCGTGATGACCGGTCCGTCCTAATCACGACGCAGGGGCAACTGTGCTGACCGGGACGGTGGGGTGAGCAATGAGGTGGGGTGAGCAATGAGGTGAGAGTGAGCATGTGGTCTCTGAAATTTGTCTTCCCAATCCTCCCTGAACATGCTCCAAGCTGAAGATAACAAAAAATGCCGCACAAATCCACGCTGAGGGAAAATGAGGTGTGCTGATATTTGAGAGGACGAAGATATCGGCTAGAACACTGGGTTGGGACAAGGTTGGGATAATGGAAAGAAGCGTCGGCTATTTCCGGTCGTTGTTGGCCGCGACTTCATCATGCTCACGCTAGCCATCGTGTTCCTCACTCATTCTGTAGGTCTTTCTTCGGCTCATCGAGCGACGTCTATGCTAATACAATTATCCAATGGCTAGTTTACATCCATGATACATCGTAAGGTAGAAACCCTTCATTACGCGTCCAGAGTCCTAAGTGTTCATGTGGCATCCTCATCTACTTGTTTGGCCCTGGGTCTGTGCAGGTACCTCTGGATCTGAACTGAACGTCGTCATGGGTATATCTTCCATAATCACACTCTCGAACACAACGCCTGTCGTCGTCGTTGCAAAACCACGCGCGAAATCCATATGTGTACCAGAAGAGTTAGTTCCATCAGTACGCCGCGGGTCTCCTGGTCGGGTAGATAGTCCTGTATCGGCCGTGGCGTGGAGGTTGAGCATGAGTCGGCACATCATAGTCACCGAGATGCTAGATAATGCATGAAGATGAGAGAG